>RJWM01031412.1:0-22444 GCA_004363535.1 Dasyprocta punctata | reverse complement strand
AAAAGTAACTAAGACAACCCTGTACTCTAAAATTCCAGAACCAAATCATAAGTTTCCTGTGGAATATTCACTTGTGTACACTACGCATATAGTCTAAGAAAAATGTGTGTAAACCTGAACTGATCATTTCTACCCAGCCCTTCCTTAATCTCGCTTTTCACTGTTTTGTGTTTCTTTGAAACACATCAAAATCTATCAAGTTTCCTAGCCAAATACATTCCTACATCCCTTTACCTGCCTTTTCCATTGTATCTTTTCATGTTTGTGGTACTAAGGCATTAAGTTAGGGCCTCCCACACGTTAATCAAGTGCTTTACCTCTGAACAGCAACCTCAGCCCTCCCTTGGGCCTTGTCTCACAGGGATAGTTCCCATCACTACTAGCTCTTAATCATTTCCAGAGGACCATATCACTTAAGATCTCACAAAGAAAACCACAAAAATAAAAGAATTTGTTCAGTATGTAGTGGAGGATTCAAAAAACAAGCAAAATATTGGGTTAACAGAGATAAGAACTACAGTAGCAACTACCACCCCTTGGACTGAAGGAACAAAGACCAGAAGTTGGTGTCATTAAAATCGGGAAAAGAGCCCAGGATTCTGAAACTCAAGCTTTGAGATGCCATTTTGTAGCTGCTGCCGGAACCTACACTCACAGGGAAAATTACATGAAGTTCAAGTAGGGAAAGACAGCCGGTGCTGCTGCCTCTGACAGGTATGAGTGGGCTGGTTCTCAGAGTATGGGAATGAAGCTGGACCAGTTGCCATTTCTCGGATGACGGGCTGTTGCTGGAATGATGCTGATAGCGTCAAATGTAGGAATGAGCAAGGGTCTCTTCCTACTTCGCCTCGCAGTCTCTGAGGGCAGTGGCACTGGGAGGGGTGGGGGCTCACTTGCAGCTTGCAGAGAGCCAGGGTCAGCATCACAGAACAAAACAGAGTACAAATAAACAACTGATGCCGGGGGACGGAAGCCTGATGACTGATTTTCAGTAGTCTGTTATTTCCACCTCCCAAACTGTAGAATTCATTCTCTTCTTTCAATCTTTGTGGCTGCTCTCCAGGCTTTGGGTACCATTATCTCTCAATGGACCTAATGCTGAAGTGTCCTGATTGGTCTGGCTGTTTCCTTTCTTGCCTTTTTCATATCCATTCTCTATGCAACAGTCAGATTGAACTTTACTGTATAAGTAAAATTCTGATCATGATACTTGCCTAGGTTCTATGGACCATAGCCCCGAACCTCTCTTGGAGAAAGGCTTTGGGATATGTCACTAGACAGGGTCCTTGGAAGTCCCCACAAAGTGGAGATAGGCAACCTTGACTCACTGAACAGATCTCAGGTGTGCAGACATCACAGAAAATGAATTTTTAGAATGTGTCAGTAAAATGTATAGAGCAGTTTATCAGGCAGAATTTTTAAGGTCCACATTCAGAGAACTAGAACATAGGCTCTCAAGAGAAAAAGGAGACCTGTGGCCTTGAGTTGGGTATAATTATGGGAATTTGGGGGTTTCCATAAGATGGGTTATCTAGAATGCATAATAGTATCTGTCAGTTTTGCCCATTTGGTGGGCTATGTTAAAATGCAAATCACTTACTGTGTTCAAAGCTGACCTATGCCATCCTCTCAATAGGTAGCATGCTTTCTGAGGATGGTGTCTGTGGGAGACAGTGCAGTTTACAGACAAAAGAAAGCCACAGGCCCAGAGCCCTTAGGAATGGCCCTTAGGAATTTTTTCTGACAGGAGGAAAAGTTTCGATTTTTCTTAAAAAGTAGAATTTTAATGTTACAAGTTTCTTTGTCTGCTTTCTACCTATCTTTATTTGTTTCATCCTATCTCAGGACAGACCTTACTGGAGCCTCTTGCTCCTCACAGGGAGTTGGACACTAGTCAGCGGAGTGGGCCATGTCTAGAGCCAGGACCAAATGGATGCTTCTCATTTTAAGGCTTCAATGTCTGACTCTGAAATGATTTCTTGACCTAAGACATTGATGTGTAAAAGGCATTTGCTGGAACAACTTCTTCTTCTTCTTCTTCTTCTTCTTCTTCTTCTTCTTCTTCTTCTTCTTCTTCTTCTTCTTCTTCTTCTTCTATCTCTCTTTGTGATTATAGGCTCAATTTGCTACAGTGAACCCTGACGATGTTTTTGGAAACTAGTTGTCACTCTATTTTGATAGCATTTCTGACTATATTATTTTCTAATACCATAATAGATCAGGCCCTCTGTCTTCATCTGTTGGTAAACTTAGACCAGGGTCCCTCTAGCAATATTTTGGAATAGACAATTCTTTATTATGAAAAGGCCCTTGCACTCTGTAGGATGTCCAAGCACCATCTCTGGCCTCTGCCCATAGACACCAGTAACAAGCTTCCATGCCCAGGTATTACCAGCAACAATGTTCCCTAATGTTGCTAAAATCTTCCGCTTTCTGTTAAACAGCACAAAACTTTTAGTACAGCTATGTGCCATGTCATATTTCAGAAATTTATTTGAAATTCAAATTTAACCGAGCATTTTATATTTTTACTTCCTAAATCTGGCAGTTCATCAAGAGACAAGATCACCCAGGTTGAGACTCAGTGGTCTGGAGTTAAATACAAGTGTTTTACCAATTCGAATGACTCACTTTACTTTTTTTTTTTTTTTTTTTTTTGCGGCACCAGGGATCGAACTCACAACCTTGTACCTGCCAGGGCAGGCGCTTAAGCCACTGAGCCGAACTCCCGGCCCTAGTTTTTTGAGGCAGGGTCGCACTATGTAGCTCAGGCCGGTCTTGCACAGGCGTCGTAGTCCAAGCAGGCCTGAAACTCACAACGCTCCTCCTACCTCAGCCTCCTGAGTGCTGGGATTAAAGGCGTGCGCCACCACGCCTGGCTTCAGTTGACTTTTTATTGGCTTAGCTTTAGAGTTAACCATACATCGAAACAGTTAATCTTTTGCTAATACGATGAGTATTGTTTCTTTAGCACTGAAGTACATTAAGAAAGACATGAAGAATCCATTGAGATGAAGTGTGATCTAGATAGATATTCTGGATTATTTTTGCAGTTGTTATAATAAGAATCATATACTCTACTATGCTACAGAGTTGCCATGAGGCCAGTCTCCCAGGAGTTTAAGAATTAGTTAATTCTGTGGGAGGAAATCGGAATCTGTAATACCCATCAACATTGCAGTTGACTTCCTCTTTGGCTTAGTTTTATTTTGCATTTCTTTAGTTTCCTAACACTTTTAACATTATTTTCTCCTTGGGTACTTCACTTTCTTACACAAATCTTTTGTAACACTTTCTTGTCTCTTTAAACTAAATTTTGTGGACAGGACTCTTCACTGCCACTGCCTCTTTGCTAAAGTTCCCCAAGATCTTTGCCTTCTGAGTGAACAATAAAGGTTTCTTTAATTTTCTAACTGGAAAAATCATATCAGTTTGTTTGGCTTGGTTGTACTGTTTATTTTACTGGGTGTGTGTCGGGGGGAGCGTATTTCAAATATAAGAGAGTTTAAGACAGTACTTTGATATACTGGTGTTAAGTGAAAATGTTTGCATAATTGGCCTTGTATGTGCCACACAAAATGTTCACAGTGTTCAACAAATTTGACATATTAGCACGCTTGATCAAATAAATTGGTGATTTCATTTAAAATTGTAAGTATAGTAATTGATTTTAGGTTATAATTATTAAATTAAATGTTACAAATTAATTTGAATAATTTGGTAAATAGTATTACAGTATTTAAGACAATTTAAGATTTATTATACTAGTAAGTTGAGAATTGCAATAGAAGACACTAGAGGTCATAAGGATATTGGGGGTAGATGTGGTTGAGTAACTATACTGAAATACAGTTAGACAGGTGGAATAAGTTCTAATGCTCTATAGCAGTCTGGTGTTTCCAGAACACAATTTGTTTGGAATTTTATAAAGAACTAGAAGATAGAGAGTTAGAGAATTTCCAACAGACACACAAAATTATACATGTTTAAGGAGATACAAATGCAACTTGCCCCAGTCTGGGCATTATACATTTGGACTGCATCATCACACTTTGCCCTTTAAATGTGCATAGAAATTATGTGTCAAATAAATTCAAAAAATTAAAAAGTACATTTAATTTCTTAGTTTATAGGACTGTTGGAACAGTTGGGTGGTATTCCCTGTGGATAGTAACTGTAGAGAATCTGAGGATTGTTTCTCAATCCCTTGCCAGGAATATATGGCTTTCACTTTTTCGTATTGGCCAGTAACCTTTCCTAATGGCCACTGAAAACCAGATTTCAATTACAGGACATGTCTTAAACAACATATCCTATTTTGAACCCTGAATCCTTCCTGTTAATTTAGGAACTTTCCACCCTCCCCCCTCAATTTTGCTTCCTTCTTTCTTGTACACAGCTACTAGCAGAGCAAATATGACTCAGAAACTGGCTCCTCAGGTTGTAACATGCAATGATACACCGCTTGGGTCATTACACAGTAAGCCAATGCCTTTGTTTCTCTAGGTTTATCTCTCTAGAAGGAATGTATTGCTCTCTGGGTTGCTAGAAAAGCACTCAGAGGTGTGTAAGGAAACGGCTTGCCACAGCTTGGGCTTCTAGTGATCTTTCTTTCCATAAAGAATTTTGATTTTAATCAGAAATACCTCTGGAAGATTCAAGAAGCCCTAGAGGCGAAGCAGGCCTGTGAAAGACCAACATGGGAATCCTATACTCTGAGGTAAGTCATGTTTCTGAAAGTATAATCTCAAACGTGTTAAAAATTGCTCATGCTTTTCAAATTTCATTTCCTAGTCCTATTAGCATATCTCCCTTTCTTCTGTTTAATTTTCTGTGTATTAAGTCATAGCAAATAAAGTCCTTTGTACTGGCATTTTAAATATTTTAACATAAGTTATTTTACAATATTAAAAAGTTAGATCTAAATTCAGAGCAGTATTATACTCATTTCCCAGTGTTTTCAAGGTTAATTTGTACCTTGCAAAATGGAATTCAAGTCATGATTTTCTTATGCTGAACACCTAAGCAGAAAATGAAAATTGTACCTAAATGGATTTTTTAAACATCCAGAAGATTGACTAGTTTTTCTATGGAGTTTGCATGAATAGAGCAACAGGTTTCAGCTTGGTATGTGAAAAAAAAAAAGGCACCTCCAGCAATTATTAATAAAGGCCATCACCAAATAGAAAAGGGATGAATACAATATTTTTGATACTTTCAGTATTTTTCACATATAAAAAAAATACTTTTTCTGTATTGTGAGTAGCTTGTTAGCAACAAACAAAATTTTAATAATGTTCCAAAGAATACAGAGAGTGGTGTTTAAAGGAGAGTGCTAGAGGTGTGTTGAGATTATTATTCACAATTTACTCTTTTTCCTATCTGATGCAATTAACTAGTTGGTCTGCATTCCATTATAATGTTCAAGGGAACCTCCTTTTCCCTTGATCTTCTAGCATTAGAAGCAGTCTATTTGCTCTTGTTTCTAATGCCATTTTTGTATGTGTATGTATGTGTGTGTGTCTATGCTAAATGTGCAGTTTGACCATTTTATCACTCTACATATGCCTTGCTCAGTGATTTTAGTCTCATGAAGAAATTATATATATGAAAATGACAAGCACATAATGTCTTAAAATGCTTTTCTGTCATTCTAAACTTTAGACTGCGTACGTGACAGGGTGAGGAACTTGCTTGTGATGTAGTTTTGAGAGCACATAAGAAGGTCTGTTTGACTGCTTGTGGTAAGGGCCAAAAAAAATACTTTTTAAGAGAACATTATGCAGGCAATTCTGTTGTGATCAGTTTACCATTATCCTGAGAGAGAAAGAGAAATACTACTCTAGGCTAGCACTTTTCAATTTTTAATGTGCATGTCGATAACCTGAAAGTCTTGTTCAAATGTAGTTTCTTATTCTGTAGAGCTGGGTGAAGCCTAAGAGTACGCATTTCAGTTTCCCATTACACATTTTTCTGATCTGTGGACCACTCTGAGTAGCCAGGCTCTGGCCCGGGTCCCAGACACAAAAGAACCCTAGAAGAGTATTCCAATATTCTGTGGGCTGGGTATCAATTTGACAGGTGATTGGATCAAGGCATGGCATGGCAAGACAAGGCATGTTCAATTACGTCTAAGTGTCAGTGAGAACATTCCCAGAAGTGGCATAAAAGTTTCACTTTTCAGACATATCAAGATGTAACTTGGAGTTTTCTATGAAATTTTAAAAAGAAATACAATAACTACATGCACACACACATATTAAAAAGTTCTAACTTAGAAACTGTTGAAATAAATGCTTTTCCCTACAACACAGTATCACCAGAGGAAGTAGATTATAGGCCTTCCCACGTTACCCTGTTCCTCTGTCCATTTGCTCTGGTATCAGCAATGAGAAACATGGGAATCACCTGAGGAGGCTTAGTCATTCAGGAAAAATAATGTTTTTCCTTCTGGCAAATCATTTCTCAGTTTACAGAATGTCCCCTCGATGTCAAATTTTGATACTGTATTATAAAATGTCCAGGATTAGAATAAAGTGACTTGAGCTATGAATGAAAGTGCTGAGGAGATTTTGGTGCTTTAAGAGCATGAGGAAACTTTGGTCCCGTTTTCTGTGTGTGGGTAGGAATTATGTGTGAATTGTGGGAAAAAGTCTGGCTCATCCTTTGGTATTCTGATGCCAAAACTATTAAGGTCAGGAATGCTTTTTCTTTAACCCTCTGAAAAAGAGGTGAGAATTGAAAGTGCTTTCTATTTGGGAACCCAGAAAGGACTGTAGTGAAATGGTTTCCATTCTTGGACATCTTAGAAGTGAATCCTAAAAAAAATTAAGGTAGGTCAAGTCAAAATTCTGCTTAAGTTTTCCACAACACATAGAATCAAATCCAAAACCCTTACTGTGGATCCCAAGGCCAGTGTTGTTTGGTCCCCATCGTTTCTTAAATTTCCTGCCCTGTCCATGGCCGTGCAGCCACACTGGGCCCCTCGCTAGTTTCAGAACACATGGATCAAGCTCCTGTGTAAGAGTCCTAATATCTGAGTTCCTTTTGTCCAGGAAGTTTCTAGCCATAGAACTTTGCTCAAATCTCATTTGTAAGAGATCTAAGAGAAGTCTTATCATTCTCTATGTATTATAGTTTCACACACTTTCTAGTTTATTAAATTATTTATTATATGCTATCTTATTTTGGGGGTCCTTAGGTATTATTTTTATGATTCCTAATTTGGTTGATTTTGAAGATAAAGGTATAATAAAAGCTTCCCTGCTTTAAATGTCAGTTTCATAAATGTTCATTTACTTTGTAGAAAATAATATAGTAGGTTATGTGAGAGCTATAAGAATGGAAAAACTATGGACTTGTTTTTCTTCAAAGGGTATGCCAAGGTCATAAGGTCAGGATGCCAAGATTGTAAGGTCATCACAGATGGTACACACATCATAGTCCAACCTTTTGGAAGTTGAGGCAGAAGGATTGGACGACTGAACCCTCCCTGAGAAATTTAGTGACTTAGTGAGACCCTGTCTCAAATATAAAAATTACAAAAAAAATCAGAGGATATATGTAGTTCAGTGAGAAGGTCATGACTTCAGTTGCTAGTATCACCAAAAAAGAAAAATGGCCAAGTACACCAAATTCTGTCAATCCATATCCCTTGGAGGAAATTCTTGAATATAGGTGATTTGTAATTTACAACAGTTCAGCTTTCATGCTTTTGTGACTATATTTATTTTAGATATATTGCATAGCAAGAACCAAAATTTATCTTTGACATCAAAATAATACAAACATCCTTACCACCAATGTCCACACCTTTTTCTAGTTCATTAACATCACTAAAACAAAAACACTGAAGGTTGGAAAACAGTCTCATTACCTTGATGCATGATCAGACCATCTGAATCTTCACAAATTAAGCATGCATTTCTTCAAAGGCAGTGTCATTCTGGAACATGCATAAGATCAGGTATGGAGGGCCAGGGATATGGCTCAGTGGCACAGCACTTGCCTGGCAAGTGTGAGGTTGTGAGTTCAATTCCCGGTACAAAAAAAAAAAAAAAAAAAAAAAAAAAAATCGATGTGGGAAGAACTTTATTCCCTCCCAGTTCCTCCCTCTCTTTCTTTCTTCTCTTTTCTTTTCCTTCCTTTTATTCCCCCACCCCTCCCCCTCTCCCTCCCTTTCTTTCTTTCTCTTTTCTATTTCTTACATTCTGATACTGAGGATAGAACCCAGCGTTTTCACACTGAGCTGCATCCCCAGTCCTTTTTTACTTTGAGATAAAGTCTCACTGATTTACTAAGTTGCTCAGGCTGAGCTGAAATTTGTGATTCTCCTACCTCAACCTCCCTGAGTGCTGGGATTATAGGAATGTACCACCAGGCTCAGCTTGAGGGATTCTGTAATTTCAGAGAAGCTGTCACACGCTTCCCTGCAGAGTCAAGAGTGGGAAACTGTGAACCTGAGCCTCAGTCTTGATAAATGAATATTTTCCAATGGAGATGTCTCTAACACTCCAGCAGTGTATCCACTTTTCCCTAATCACATTCACCTGTAATAGTCAACAGCATGAGATGACAATATTGTTACTAAACCATAGATAATTGCTTCAGTGACATAAAACAAAAGGCTGGAAAATAATCTATGGAAATTAGAGCATCTTCTAAAGAGGCTTCCAGTCTCCCATATGCACAACAGTAATCTGTCCGTATTTTATTTATGGTCTACACTGAATCACAATTATTTCCGTACAAGTATTTCTCATCCCTATGAACTCCTTGCAGGTTTTTTTTTTTTTTTTTTTTTTTTTTTTGGCACCGGGGATCGAGCTCACAACCTCGCGCCTGCCTGACAGGCGCGTAAGCCGCTAAGCCAAACTCCCGGCCCTGGTTTTTTGAGGCAGGCTCGCACTGTGTAGCTCAGGCCGGCCTTGCGCTCGCGTTGTAGCCCAAGCCGGCCTCGAACTCACAACGCTCCGCCTACCTCAGCCTCCCGAGTGCTGGGATTAAAGGTGTGCGCCACCATGCCCGGCTTCCTTGCAGTTTTAAAAGAAATAATTCTCCACTCATCTCTGGTCTCTAGCATATTCCTTGAAACAGGGTAGATAGTCCCAGAGTGTATTACATGAAAAAGACAAAATGGAGCTAAAGTCATAGGGCAATAGTAGGCCTGGCATGCACAAGGTCCTGGATTCAGTCCTCAAAAGCAGAATGAAAAAAAAATAAAAAAGAAAGAAAAGGCAATTCTATTAATGGATGACTTTACAGTATCACCAACAGTTGGCCTTGGCTGGGCATCTAGATCTTATTATGCTCTAAAGTAAGGTGGGACCCAGTCTGTCTAGCAACCCCAGGTTATCACATTTCTGGGTATGTGAATAAGAATTCCTTCCTACCCCAAGCATTCAAGACTGAGAACTGGTTACAGGGAAAAGAGATAAAGTGAGCAGAGAGGAAGATTTTTGCCAAGAACCCTCCTGGAAGGTAACGGAGAGGAATAGAGGCTTCATCATGACTCTGAGAAAACCAGCTTCCCTGAGAAGTAGTGGTGATTTCTGGGATGTAAAGTCAGGAAGTCATTACATATTTAGATGAAGAGTCAGAAGGGGAGAAATGCTATACTTTTCTTTTGTTATTTGCCTAGAAGAAGGAATTTATTAAGGACTTTATAAATCACAGCATATGAAGAAGCACGTTATCAGTAAGAAAACTTCAGGGTTAATTGTACAAATCAAATAAAGCCTAATGCATAGTTATTATCATTTCTAAGATTTCTTAATTGGAAAAGGAAAAAAATATTTTCTGGTCTTTCTGAAAAGACATTTCATTAATGCAGAGGTTGCTTTATTCAAGTAATTTTGCCTCAACTCTTCAGAAGCTTTTATGGAACCTGTAAATGAGTGGGGCTGCTCACAAGCAATGGATTAATTCTGCTGAGCTGCAGGGGAAGTTGCCCCTGCCCTTCCCACACTTGGGGAGTCGCGGAAGCTCTCTCACATTTTACGGGAAGCCACACTGAAATGTGGGAGTAGCTGGGGAAGCTGTGCTTTTAGAAATGTCCAGAATGGAACATTTTCTATATTATTAAAATAATGACAAGTATCTCTCTAGCTGTGATCTTCATTGTACTTAGAGCAAGGAAAAACATAATTATGTCAAATGAAATATACAGTTAGTCCTCAATGTGCTGAGTGTATTATATGATACCCATACATACTTCTTAAATTTTAGTGCCCAGAAAAATGAGATGGAAAGTGGACAGGGGTGACATTTCACATCAAATTCATGGCCATTTTTAAGGCAGACATCCCAGTAGTCTAAAAATTACACAAAGCTGTTCTTAACATTCCAAGTTTCCAGAGTTCAAATGCTCCTTAGTTGACATGACTTTTGAAGTTGCAGTGTTACATCGTGGCTCCTCTTCTATTATGAAACTTGTTTCTTTTACCTTTGCAAAGGTTCTTAATCCTCACTGTGCATAAGAATTGCTGAGGAGCTCTCAAATAGCACTGGTGCCCTCAACTTGTTCCTGTAAATTCTGATTAAATTAGTAAAATACTGGGTTCTCACATTACCTTCTAAACCTTGATCCCTTTCTTAAGCTCATTTCCCAGCCCAGTCAGGTGGATCAATGTGTCAATCAACAGGTGACTTTTTTTTTTTTTTGGAACCAGGGATCAAACTCACAACCTCATTCTTGCCTGGCAGGTGCTTATGCCACTGAGCTAAATCTCTGGCCCTCAACAGGTGACTTTTATCCCTATGATAGGTGTTTGCCCCTATATCAGTCTAACTTTAAGAGCATTGCAACCAAGTTAGGGAAATTTGGATTATTCCACTGATGAAAGGCCAATGAGCTGCTAGAGAAACCGTATTTTTTGAGGCCTGTATGAGAGAGGAGAGTTCTTGGAGATTATCTGGGTCTTATGAGTACATAGCATAATTTGAAAGACAGAAGGGTTGCAAAGAGTCAGCCCAAGGTTAGGAGTGAGGAGTCTGACCTGATCAGAGGCCTGAGAACACTAGTGTACACATAGCTGGCCCACCAAGAAGGGCTTTGTAAATCAGGCAAATATAATGGATGATTCACTGTCCAGGAAATAAAGAACATGTCCAATTTCAATAACAATAAATGCACTATAATGAAAAGACAAGGTGCTATGATATGGTGTGCCTTGGGCTGGGAGTCCAAAGTAACTGGATGGTCAAGGAAAATCTCTCTGAGGAGGGCTGATCCGAAAGCCAGCCAGATAGCTTCCCAGAGAGGACAAATACTAGAAGACAGAAATGAACATGGAATGATCCAGAACAGCCAGCATGTTGTGAGCAAATAAGAGAGTGATAGACGAAAGGGAAAACGTAGGCCTTAGTCTGTGTCTTAGTTTTCCAGGTTGCCAGCTATGCTGTCCAGGTCATCCTCAGTGAACCTTAATATTCCGGACCTTCGTTCTCCCTTCTTGACCTCTGTTTTTACAACAGCTCAGCCTTCCAATACAGATATGCTAATTTCTCATCCCTCGACAGAGTTAATTTGTAAACATCTTCCATCATAAAAATTTTCAAGCAGAAAACACTTAATTTTTATCATATTGAAAGGTATATATCATCATCAAGTGGGCAAACCAAAATAACCAACAACACAATTAACAGAATAGCATGTATAGAGCAGACTATAGTTTTAGGTGCTTTGAATGAAGCCAAATCAAGAGGGCTAAAACTGTCACACTGAGAAAAAGTTCTGATTCATTGTAAACATACAAATTCTGGGAAACTAGAGACAACATTTCACAGTACAGTAAACCAAAGACATGGGTCACCACTGGGTTAGAAAACTGACTTGGGCTTGAGATGGATCACAGTGAAATGTCACTGTCACTCATCAGATTCCCCAGAGCCAACGATCATCCCCCAAACAGAACTATATAAACCATCCTTAGTACAAATTCTCATAAAACAAGAAAAGCATGCTAAGTCCCAGTATTCCTTGGAGGTTACTAAAAACTAAGCTTTCATTTTTCTGCTTTTGCTCTAAATTAAATACAAAGTGGTTTGTGCCTCAGAAAGAATATTTAGAGTGGGTTGCTCCTTTGAAGTTTCAAACAGGAAGTCTTTTACTCAAAAAATGACATTGTCCTAGAATATCCTTAATTGTTACCAGAGAAAGAAATTCATACTCATCTCATGTAAGTCCTTTTGTCCTTTTGAAAATGTTTCACCCTGTTTTTCTTACACACACCATATACACATAAAATGATCTAATTGAGGAATGCCCTGAAGCATACAATGGTATTTATTTTGGCAAGAATTTGTGCAGTTTGGTTCAACAAAAATAAGCTGTGACATTTGTGAACAATTTTCATTTTAATTCTTATCTAGAACTCGAATGGGTTAATTATATATGGAAAGAAATGATAATTGATGACCAGACTCCAGTCTCGTACTAAATGGGATCTGTATTACTTGAATCTCTTTTGCTGCCAAATTGGTCAGGGAGTGAATAAAAGCAGAGGATAGAGAGAAAGCAACTCATACTATGAACAGGACCCTACCTTATTTATTGCCTGTCTAGCAAATCAACTGCAACAAGAAAGGATCCTCCTTGTGTGTCAAACGAGAGGTAAATAAATGAAAATCATGAGGTGGACACGGATGCCTGCTGACATCTGGTACATTGCCCAGCAGAGAAAAATGAGAAATACAACCTCTGTACAGACAGCGTACAACTCCCACCACCACCCAATGACGCCATTTTCTGTCTCAGCTCCACAGCACTAAAAACTAAGATTTTAGGCTACAGAAAACATCTTGTTTTATCCACTCATAAGAATGGGGAGCACAAAGTACAGAAAGAGAAAATTTTCCTTGGAATTCTCTGGTAAATTTCATAAGTTCATGAAAGCACACCTGTGAATGAGTGAGATTATTTCAGTTTTTAAACATAAAGAGACAAGGTGATTGGAATAATATTCACTACTTTGGGGTCATTCATGAAGACTTAATTAGTGCATGTGATACGCTCAGCAGGGAGGAACTACCAAGAGCACTTATACTTTCTCGTATTTGGACATATGTGGTCTTCATGACTTAAAAATATCTTCAGTGGGCCTAAACTCTCTAAGCAAATGACCAAAATTGAATACTGAACTCAGGTGCTGGTGAACTAAATTTTATGAAGTCTTATTTATGGGTCTGTGCAGTCGTATTTCAACCAAATATTATTCTTGATATTTTAAATTGCAGGAAAAGCCACAACAGCAGCACCTCTAAGAATCTGCCCTCCTCCGTGACTCTCTAACCATTTTCCTTCACTGCCAAACAGAGGGCACGGCTTGGGTGACACTGAGCTTATCTGGGCCTTGCTGCTGGAGGGCGGCAGGGGCCTGATCCTTGAGGCGGAGAGGCGAGCCTGGAAGCACAGCTCCCCTGGCCACTGCCACAGCTGCTGCAGAGAAGCAGATAGAGGGCAAAGAGTCTAGCACTCAGAACCACGACAGTGTAATATAAAACAGGGGTAATGGCACAGAAGTCGAGGGCCGAGCTGGACATGATGGCTTAGCGGTAGAAGGCTTACCTAGTGCAAGGCCCTGGGTTCAATCCCCAGCACTGCAAAAATAAAATTATAAAAATTCTATGGTTACCTTGTGGTAGTTACTTCATCACTGTTTCTTTCCCTGCTAGCACTTTCACCAGCAGAATTAGTTTAAGAGCGGGTGGAGTTGCAGAATGTGGGGTCAGCTCTGAAACTGACACCATCCATTTCTTTGTTTGAACACTCACCACTGAAACTAGAAAAGATGCTGCATGTGAGCTATTTCAGTTGGCTTCAGATTTGGCAATGGCACCAACACTATGGTCAGGACTGGGTGAATGACAGTCTTGTCCTAGCTCTTCCACTGGGAAGACTCAGTGTGCTTTCTTGGACTGAACAGGTCTAAGGAACAGATCTTGTTCTTGTCTTAGAGAAAAATGAGTAAACGGAAGGATAGATTTTCTTAGTTTTTGTCCTAGAACGTCGGTAGTGCATTTCTTGGCTCTTGGGTTTGTTGTGTGTGTGTGTGTGTGTGGGGGAGGTTCTTGCTTATTTGTTTTGCTGCTTTTTTTAATTTTCAAATTTTTATTAGTACCTTTGCAGTACGTAATGATCATATTCATTGTGGGGAGTCGGTTCACATAATTCTCTTTACTTCCTCTTCCCTTTCCTCCTGGTTCTATCTCTTGGTCCCCTTTCCATGTGCAAAAGATCTTTCTCCCTGTTTTTTTCTTATCTATCTCTCGTTTTGCTTTTAAGTTATTCATGCTTTGGGGTTTTCCTATAAGATAAACCATATGTTATTTAAAGTTGTTCATCTGATTTACTTCACTTAACATTGTAGTTAAAAGGTGCATCCAGTTTCTTACAAATGCTTCAGATTTATTCTTCTTTATGGCAAAGTAGTACTCCATTGTGTATAAACACTGTAATTTCTTTATTCACTCATATGCTGATGAACATGTAGGCCACATCCAAGCTTTAGCTTTTATAAGTCATGCTGATGTAAACATGGATATGCAAGTATCACTGTGGTATGGTATCAACTCTTTCAAAAAGATTCCTGGTGGGGGATGTAGAGGGATTGAGTGGAATTTCTAGTTTTAGTTTTTAAAGGAATTTCCATTTGGATTTCCACAGTGGTTGTACTAGTTTACATTTCCACCAACAACACAGAGGAATCCCCCTCTCATAGCTCTACCAGTTTATGTTCTTATTTGATTTCATGATGATAGCCATCCTTTCTGGAGTAAGGTGAAATCTCAGTATTGTTTTAATTTGCATTTCTCTAATGGCCAGAGATAAATACATATTACTGTAAACAGAACTACCAAACCTTAGACTTTCTGGCAAGAAAAAATAATCAGCCAGTCTAAAATTCTTGCCATCCCACTTACCTGTCCTTTCTCTCCTGCTTTGGCCTTGTAACCAGAATTGTTCTTCTGGGTAGTTAGGCTAATCACTGTAATTTTTTGCTCTATTCACTAGTTCATTCTGTGAGCTATACTCTACTTTTCTTAACTGCCCTGCTCATCTTCATTGGCTCCTTACACTTTTCATAATTATAAGAGTAACTAACACTAAATAAGGGTTTAGTATGAGTCAAATCTAGGCTAAATGCTTAATCTATACTGTCACATTTAATTTTTTCTGTGGTAAATAATAATAAGGAATAATTATTAAGTGTAGAAAGAAACCCAGTACAAAGCGTTTAGGGAAATTATTCAAATAATACAGCTGTCAGGTGGTGGGCATGAGATTGTAACACAGGATATTGACTTACATTTGTAACCAGAACTTGCATTTGTAATCACTTAACAATACCATGTTACCTAAATTGTGCAGAATGTTGCCTGAACCCTCTGTACTTGCTAATTTTCACTGATGCTTTCTATGCCAAATTTAACCATAAATTCTTCTCTAAGCACAGTTTTCTGTTCTTCAGAGATAATATACTGAGGCTCCTGCCTTATACCTTACAGATATGAAAGCTTGTCTCCAATAAGTGAGTGTGGTGGCTCATGCCTATAATCGCAGCACTTGGGAGACTGAGGCAGGAAGATCACCTCAAATTTGAGACTAGCCTGGGCTACATAGTGAATTTAAGGCCAGCCTGAACTATATACTGAGGCCTTAAAATGAAATGAAATGAAACAAAGCAAAGTAAAGCAAAACAAAACAAAACAAAACAAAATCTTGTCTCTGAACAGTCATTAAAATAAAATCTATCTTTTTTTCTTGAAACTTTCCCTGCTTTGCCTTTTGGTCATACATTTTTCTGTTTCTTCTGCAGCCTCTCTGACCACTAACTTTTACTTCTTAAAAGATATTGCGAATTCTAGGTCTGTTTGGAGAAAGAATCTAGATATATAACTGAGTACCAGCAGGCCAATGCCAAAAGAGGACTGATTGGTATACTGAGAGTGTAGACTGTAAGTCAGTGTTGGGTGTGAATCTCAAATGCAAAGTCCTGCAGCCAGAGACATTTTGAAAGCTGATTTTGAAAGATGAAATAATTAAATGGAGAATATATGTAGTCTTCAGTCATTCCCCTTAATTTGGTCCTTGGCCCTGCTAGTTCTGAGCCCTGTAACTTTGGGCAAAGAAGACGATTTTCCTTAATTTATTCTGTGCAAAATGGGTGTAACTCTACTTACTTTCTAAGGTTGTCATAATGGGTTAAGTGAAATACCTGAAGTACTCCATGAATGTCAGTTCATCTTATAATTTATTCATTCACTTATTTACTCACTAGATATAAATATATACACAGCCTACTAAGTGCTAAGCACTTAGTAGGGATATAATGATGAATAGGTGCAGACATAATACCCGCCCTTGTTTAGCTGACAGTTTACCTGGAGAGAAGGCTCTTAATATCACTGTCTTACTCCATGTTGTGCTACTATGACAGAATATCACAGCCTAGGTAAATTATAATGAAAGAAATGTATTGGCTCATCATTCTAGAGGTAAGAAGTGTGTGACTGAGGAGCAGCATCTGGTTAGGGCCTCTGAGCTGATCATTCCATATTGTAAGGGGAGGAGAGAGAGAGAGAACAAGAAGGGCCAAACTTGTCCTTTTATCAGGAACCCACTCCTGCCATAACTGACCCATTTCGGAGATACTGACATTAACCCCCCATGACAGCAGGGCTCTCATGATCCAAATACCTCTCATTAGGCCCACCCCTCAGCATTCAATGGGAATCAAGTTGGCCAGACATGAACAGTGGGGACACATTCAAGCTATAGCAAACACACGTCTTTATTTACTTGGGTCAAAGTAATAGTTAAGGAACTTGTAGAAGGTGCCACTGGAAAGACAGGCTGTGTGAGACTGAAAAAAATCATGTGTGTCATATGAAGACAGTGTCCTGACCCAGTTGGTCACTGAGGAGTATTTTTAGCAGGGAAATTAGATGCAGTTGCTGCATTTTAAGGATGGGTTGGAGCCTGGATGAGTGAGACTGGGGGGGATAAGGATGGTTATGAGGTATGACTGGCACACTGACATTCATCTTCCTCAAAATGTTCCCTTTGCTTCAAACATACTTATTCTACAGTGCCACTTTCTGAAGCAGTTCTGGAAGTCCTTTTCAAATTTTTTTAGTCACACACTGGCCTGGCTGCCTTCATGTCCTGAACTGATTCAAAACATTTACATTTCATGCTCATTTTGACTTTGAGGATGAGCCAGAAGTAGCATGGTGTTAGACCCAGTAGGTGGATGAAGATACAGCATAACATTTTTACAAGTCTGGCTTTCCACTGGGTGGCATATGGTAGCAGAATTCACCCACACAAGAGGACTTCCAGAACTGTTTCAGAAAATAGCAAGCACAATGGGATAATTGTGCTTGAAGCAAGGGTAAGTATTTTGAGGGGGATTAATGGCACTCTACATTTTCCTGTAAAACATTTTTAAAAGTTAAACATCCATCATGTATTTTGATCATTCCTTGTATATCTAGTTTTATGAAAGTCCTGGTGAGACCAATAAAGATTTGAGCCAGAACATTAGCAATGCAGATGGAGAGAGGGCTGGTATTGAAATTAATAGGGAGTTCAGTCATCAAGATAATTTGCCAAGTGCATTTCCTCCATACCCACACTACCCCCTAAGTCCAGAAACTATTCAGGTTATAAAAGATTTATAACAATCCTTCCTTCACCCCAAGTAGACACCCCTTCCTCTTTTTCATGTCTAGTCTGTAAACTGGCCCTTTTCATTTGATTTTCTTTATTTTTAACTGGCATAATAATTACATACATTTATGGGGTACCATGTGATAATTTGATACATGTGTATAATGTGTAAGGATCGAATCAAAGTAATTAACATTTCTATCTCTTTAAATAGTTCAAGACTCCCATTTGTGTTGGGAGTCTTGAAATTTCCTCTTTGAGTTCTTATAAGAAATTCCTGTATATAACCAACAAAATAAAACTTTTAATTGTTGCAAATGGGGCGTTCTACCGGGCTATAGCAAGGCTACTTTTCTATGGGACTTTTCCAGTTGCTTTCATTACTTTTCTAACACTGAGCTGCCCCCTACTGGAAATTGAAAGCATATAACAACACACTCCAGCTCTTAGCACAACTCATATCAAATTATTTGAGTCTCAGATGAACCAGGAAGACTGACTGATTGACTGATTGGTGCTGGAGATGGAACCCAGGGCCTTGTGCATACTAATATGTGCTCTATCATTGAGCTACCCCCTAACACTTTGCTTTTAAAGACCAGCTATTTTGTGCCTAGCACACTGGAAGCCTAGGAAAGACTAAAGACAAGATCAGGTTAATATTTTAAGTAACCCTGCACAAGTGGGATTGGGAAAGCCCTCAGAAGCACCTAGTGCTCAGAAGAATTCTGCCTGGTTTTGGTGAATGTTCAGTAAATATTTCAAGGAGCCCAAGAAGAGCCTTAATCTTGGAGGTTAGGGACCAGATAGGCAGCATAGATGACTGCAATGGGGCAGGTGTAGTGGAATAGGGAGTGGTGGGGACTGTGCCATACTGGAAGCAGCTATTTGGGGCTTGGTGTCATATACACACATATATGTATTAAATATTCTTGCTTTATTTAAAAATAATTTTACAGGGCTGGGACTCAAAGCCAAGCCTCTCAATTGTCAAGCAAGAGTTCTACACTGAGGTACATTCTCAGCCTTATTTTGGTATTTATGTTAAAATACCTTTAGTGAATTATAATGTTGTTTTTAATGCATTTGATTGGCAAAATTAAGTGCTGGTGGTTTTACATATTTTGTTCTATTTAGTTTTGCTTTACTTGTTATCAAAATTCAAATGGCTGGACGTCACTCCTAAGACCGTAGAAATTCACTGCAAGTTTCTCAGCACTGTTTGTGGCAGGGAGATGAACTGGTTGAGATTAAAGTCCCAGAAGTCATTTTAATGAAAATCCAAAAGAATTTTCCCTTCACTTCTTTATTCCACAATCAAGGGCACTGAAACACACTCGAAAGGAAGTGAATTGCCCACAGTCGCCCCGGATGTTAGCAACAGCCAGAATTACAGTTCATTTTTTCAACACCAGATTAGTGTTCTTTCTGCTGTTCTGGTCCTTCCCATGTCAGTCAAGTGGTGTCTGACACACTACTGTGACCAAATGGTGAGCGGCCTAATAAGGGGAGGACTGATGAAATTGAACAAGTAGTTCATTTCTATTAAAATGTACAACTCATGTGTCATGTTTATTTCATTTTGGGGACAGAAGTCTGCATCCTAATTGTTATAAGTTGATTTTCTTTCAGGATGTTTCTTTCACGAGAAAGCCTTTGAGTACAAAGGTATATTACAGGCCTGGGGTGGAGCTCAGTGGTAAAGTCCTTGCCTGACATGCATGCGGCACTGGATTTGATTCTCAGTGCTGCCACAAGAAAAGTATTTACAGGTGACATATTATAATACTTGGCAATGTTAGAACCTGAGGTGGTCAGCAAATATACCCACCTGACTTTGTCACTGATCTTTCCCAGCTTCTGTAGATCTTGTGTAACCACCCGTACTCTAAAACTGTTTTCTTAGGGGCTGGGAATATAGGTTAGCGACAGAGCACGTGTTTAGAATGTGGTGCTAGAACATGAGGCTGAGTTCAGTTTTCAGAATTGCACACATGTAAACAATTATGGTTGTTTATCCTGTGTGTACATGTGTCTGTATCCTATTTCTTCACTAGATGGGTACATTTCCCATGGATAAGAGAAGCACAGTATATACTCTTTTGACCTAGCACTATGATTAACACCTAGCAGAGATACGATTTGATTACTAAAGCAAAGAATGTTTTAATAAACAATAATAGCTTCCATAAACTGAACACTATCTATCTGCCAGGAATTATTACATGTGCTTTTTTACACTTTATAGAAACCAACAACAACACTGAAAAAAAACTCATCTCTTCTCCCTTAAAAATTAGCTATAAAACCAGCCTAAAAGTATTTTGTATTTGCTTACCATGTGTGTAGTACTTTGTTGAATGCTGGAGATGTAGTGAAGAATGAAATGCATGTACACTCTATCCACACAGTTTATATCCTGAATTTCAAAGCTCTCCCTCTCTCAGCACTGCTTCAAACCCCTCCTGATTCATGCTAGCTTGGAATACATGAATATAAATAAGAAAAAAGTAGTTGTAAAGAACAAATACCAATGTTGGGAATCAGAAAAGACTTCTTAAATAAAGTGAAAATTAAGCAATAGCATAGAGGTTGAGTTAGGGGAGTTAGATGAAGGCTAGGAAAGTGTTTTAGGCAGATGAGCAAGCAGGGCAGCACCCAGATGGAAGGGGCAAAATGGGGTCATCTGAAAAACAGAAGTGCAGAAGGGCTGGAAAAGAGCAGGAAGCTAGAAAGAGGAATCTAGTTTAGGTTCTACTACAAAATTCCCTTGATGTTTCCCAAAGCTCTTTATAATGTTTTTTATAAACAGTATCTAATAAATTGCAGTTGCTCATTACATTAATTACTTTTTTGCCACTAGGACAAAATACCTGACACCTACAATATAAAGGAGAAGAAGTTTATTTGGCTCATGGTTTCAGAGTGTTCAGTCCATGGTTATCTGGTTTCAAGGCTGAAATAGCATGGGGAAAAGGCCTAGCAGAGGAAAGCTGCTCAGCTCATGGCAGCCAGGAAGCAGAGAGAGAGGGAGCAACCCGGGATAAGAGGGAGCCATCTCAGGTCATATCCACAGAGACTCATGTCTTCCAACCAGGCCCTAACTTCTGATAGTACATTCAGCCATGAATTTATCAGTGGACTAACCTAGTCTCCCCATGATCCAATTATCTTCCAAAAGCCCCACTTCTGAACCACATGAGACTTTTGGGAGACATTTTAGGTCTAAAATATAGCAAATATATAATTTTTATTTATACATTATTTGTGTAAAACCTATATTTTATACTTTGTGGAGTCCCTTGAATCATTCAGGTCTCATTCTATCACCTAGTGCTGCCCTGAGCTCCTTCCCTATATGCTCATTTTAGCTTCAGTGAACTCCTGCTGTTCTGGTTGCCCATTTGTTTGCAAACACCATATATAATTTCCTTACTGAGTCAGATTTGTGATATTTCATCTATTCAGTCATTTGTTTCTTTACTATTTGTCTGTCCTATGTGTCAGACAATTTAAGAGAATGTAAATGTTCCTCATGAACTTATGCTCTTCTAATTTAAAGGTCAGGCATAGCCAAGACCAAAACCTCTAAACAATATATTGCAATTTGGAAGCAAATTTTAGATTATTAGGTAATGATTTCTTATTCCTTCTTCTCCTCTTCTTTTCTTTTTCTTCTTTCCTTCTCTTTATCCTTCCTCTTCTCCTCCTGCTCCTCTACCTCTTTCTTCTCCTTCTTCTTCCAACTTGAATTTTAAATCATTGGGTAATGAGTTCTCCATCTTCTCCTCTTCCATCCTCTTTCTCTTCCTCTTTGTCTGTTCCTCCTCTTCCACTTTCTTATTTTGGTTTAATTATGTTTGTATTTCAAGAACTTTATCTGCTTTTCTTCACTCAGCCCATCTGTCAGGCAGCCTACCAGAATGACTTGGGTCAAGTGTGGCAGTGGGTAAAAGAAGACAACCACTATGTCAACATTCAAGATGGCTTCAATGGAGACACTCCTCTCATCTGTGCTTGCAGGCGAGGACACACGAGAATTGTTTCCTTCCTTTTAAAAAGGAATGCTAACGTCAACCTCAAAAACCAGGTGAGGCTGCTCCACACGAGTGGAGAGTTCAATTATCATTTCCTCTGCTCCTGTTGGTGGAAGTGGTGAATGTCACTTTTCTGTTGTTTGTAGCTAATACTGACAATTATTTTTTGTTTGCTTTCGTTTTGTATTTTTAGCATGACTTTGGAGAGACTGACAACATGCTAAGGACATTTTACTATGCTAAATAGTGTAATAAAACATAGTTCAATCAACAGACATACTATATGATTAATTTTGTCTTTGTACTTTTGAGGAGGAAGAGTATGACTCACTCACTTGTCTAGATAGATAGAGCTTCTTCCTTTCTTCTTCTTACTCTTCATCCTTCCTGCACTCTTCTCTCTCTTTCCCCTTCTCACTGTTACAGAAGTAATGGGAACGTTTCTTGTTAAAGAAATATAGAGTTTGTGGCTATTATGCAAATTATCTGATCTGAAAAAGTTCCTAGTTTCTTGTAGCATGAAAGAAAACTCTAAGAAGCCTGTGGAGAACATACATACTTATAAGCGAAGGGCTTGAAGTAATACAAAAAGACATAGAGAATGTGTGGTAAGATGCAATATCAGCTAGTTTGGAGTCTTGCCATGAGCATCTTTGCAGAACCCTTCTGAAAATCTAGCATCTGCGTTATAGTAAAGGCAACATTCAAACTGTACTTAATAGATATTCAGAGT
>RJWM01031411.1:0-22443 GCA_004363535.1 Dasyprocta punctata | reverse complement strand
GCTTCAGCAAATTATGGAAGGACAACATAGGAAGCAAATGGATTCCATAAAGCAGATTCAAGTAGATATCCAGGAGAATAGAAACTCTATTGAAAGTATTCAAAGCAGATTAAGCCAATGTGAGGACAGGATCTCAGATATTGAAGACAGGCTCGCAGTTAGTGACCAGGAAAAGAAAGATTCTTCAAAACTAGCAAGGGATTATGAGATATTAATCCAGCAGTTGCTTGATGAGACAAAGAAAAATAACTTAAGATTAATTGGAGTCAGTGAACAAGCAGGAGAGACTACAAATGATATTAAAAATATCCTTACAGACATCGTGTCAGAAAATTTTCCTGGTAGAGTAAAAGAATTTGATATACAAATAAGTGAGGCATATAGAATCCCAATTAACAACGATAAAGAAAAAATCTACTTCCAGGCATATCATAGTCAATATCCCAGAAATTCAACACAAGAATAAAATTTTAAAAACTGTAAGGGAAAAGAAACAAATCACCTACAAAGGAAAGCCCATCAGAATTACAGTGGACTTCTCAGCACAAACTCTCAAGTCAAGGAGGAGCTTGGAGTGAAGTACTCCAAGTTCTAAAAGAAAACAACTTTCAACCCAGATTGATGTATCCTGCAAAACTATCCTTCAAAATAGAGGGAGAAACAAAATACTTCCATGATAAGGAACAGTTGAGGAAATTCATGACCACTAAACCAGCACTCCAAAATATTTTGAAGGACATTTTAGAAAGGGATGATAAGTACTACACCTCCACGAACCCCAATAGAAGGAATCCACCGGGAAAAAAGAAAATAACATGATAAAGATAAGTCAATATGTATCAGTTTTAACCATCAATGTTAATGGTCTTAATTCATTAGTCAAAAGACATAGACTGGCAGAATGGATCAAGAAGCAAGATCTAACAGCATGCTGCACACAAGAAATACATTTAATTTAAAAAGATACTCATAGACTGAAAGTCAAAGGATGGAAAACAATACTCCATGCAACAGGAGTCTGGAAAAAAGCAGAGGTGGCTATTCTATTTGTAGATAAAGTTAATTTTAAGCTAAGACTGATTAAGAGAGACAAAGAAGGTCATTATATATTGATAAGGGAATAATTTAAAAAGAAGAGATAATAATGCAACAAACACTAGTACACCCAGTTATATAAAACAATTATTAATCGATATGAAAAATCAAGTAAGCTTTAATACAACTGTATTGGGAGACCTCGATACATTGCTGTCACAAAAAAATAGGTGTAGAGTTCTTGGGATCCTCTGGGTAGAATATCATGTCATCTGAAACAAAATCTATGTGTATAAAAAATTAGTTGTGACAGAGAAAAAGAATTTTGAGTAAAATGTAATTTTTTCAGGGTCACCTTCAGATTGTATCTTTAATGTGAAATGTTCATTTGAAAACAATTGTGTTAACAATTAGTTAGATAATGTTTCATGTCTGTATTTTTTTGTCTTAAACAATTTTCAGGAATATCCAATATGCTGATGATTGTTGCTGTTTTATTGGTTGGGGTGAAATTGTTATGTTTTTGATTCAAGAGACAAAGAAGGTCATTATATATTGGTAAGGGAATAATCTAAGATGAAGAGATAATATGCAACAAATATTAGTCCACCCAGTTGTATAAAACAATTATTAATCGACTTGAAATATCAAGTAAGCTTTAATACAACTGTATTGGGAGACCTCAATACATTGCTATCACAAAAAGACAGGTGTGGAGTTTTTGGATCCTCTGGGTAGAGTATCATGTCATCTGAAACAAAATCTATGTATATAAAAAATTTGGTGTGACAGAGAAAAAAGAACTTTGAGTAAAATGTAATTTTTTCAGGGTCACCTTCAGATTTTATCTTTAATGTGAAATGTTCATTTGAAAACAATTGTGTTAATAATTAGCTAGATAATGTTTCATGTCTGTATTTTTTGTTTTTTGTTTTTTTTTTTTTTTTTTTTGCGGCACCGGAGCTTGAACTCACAACCTCGCGCCTGCCAGGGTAGGCGCTTAAGGCACTGAGCCAAACTTCCGGCCCTCATGTCTGTATTTTTTGCCTTAAATAATTTTCGGGAATATCCAATATGCTGATAATTGTTGCTGTTTTGTTGGTTGGGGTGAAATTGTTATGTTTTGATTTCTTGTTCTCCTTTTGTCTAAAAGAAAAAGAAAAAAGAAAAAAAAAACATTAAGCTACATCACCAGTCCTTCACGTCTATATGTGTGAGAAACAAGGTGGTAGGAAATGAGAGCAGGAATGTATATGTATACATTTAAACATATACATTACACACATACAAAATCTCTAAATTGCCCAGACTGTCCTCGAACCTAATATTCTTCCTGCCTCTACCTCTGAAGTAGCTAGGAATGAGTGTACATTTCTGTTACCCACGTTCCATTTGAGTAGCCTGTGCATGGACTAAGGGAAACCTCACAGAG
This sequence comes from Dasyprocta punctata, assembly GCA_004363535.1. Taxonomy (NCBI): domain Eukaryota; kingdom Metazoa; phylum Chordata; class Mammalia; order Rodentia; family Dasyproctidae; genus Dasyprocta; species Dasyprocta punctata. The sequence continues at coordinate 19,976 of RJWM01031411.1, read as the reverse complement.
TACACATTACTCCGGCTGAGAATTGGAGGAGCAGTTGCCTAGGATGTACGAGGCCTCGTGTTGGATCCCTGGCACCGCAAAATCATACCAAGAGGAATACACATTATTTATAGAACGTAATTTGAAAAACAGATCCAGAAATACCCAACAGCAGTTTCTTGGGCTTTCCAAAACTGCCCATTTTTAATCTCCCTGCCTTCATTTCCTACCACCTTCTTCCTCTTGCTCTAATCCAGCCACTCCCCCTGTTTTTCTGAAGAAAAAAAAAAAGACATACTCCCATCTGTGACCACATTTGTAGGTTCTTGACCTAGAATACTCTCTCCTTGGATCTGTATATCTTACTCTCTTACCTTTCACAAGTCTTGACTCTATTGCCACTTTTTGAAAAAGCTTACCCTTGCCAAACTCATCTATTCTTGCAGTTTCCCATTATCTTGCTCTTTTTTTGCAAAGCATTTATCATTCTCTAGTATGTATCACTTACATATGTCCCATATTTAATTTATTGTCCTGTATTTATCAGAAATTGCCAACACTGCAATTAAACCCAAATACTGAGGGTTTAGTTTAGGAAAAGCAACTCTACTTTAGTATCTTTTGTCCTAAAAAAACCCCGCAATAACATACATGCCATAAGTTTGCCACCATTGGTCTCAATCTTCCCACTAAAAGACAGCTCTGCAAAAGGTGGATGTTTTACCTTTTGAATGAGGCTGTTTTACATTTTGTGCCTCCCATACAGTAGATTCTCAATAATAGTTGTAGATTAAATGACCAACGAACCTGAGGTAGGGTAGAAGAAGTAAAATGTAGAAAGGAGGCAAATCATGACTAAAGATTGTACTAAAATTTTTGGGCCTCACTCGAACTTACCCAAGGTGATCCATATCAACATCTCCTTGATTAAATTTAGGCTCTTTTCTTTCCAGACCTATTACATCCCAAATTCCTCAGGAATACTGAAAATCCATAAATAGGCTTCATTCAGAAAGTAAAGAGCAGAAACTTGGTCTTAAGATAAAGGAACATGTTGTAAGAATTTAAATATACCTGTTCAAAAAACTGGGTCCATACCTGTAATACTATCCTTCCAGGAGCTGGGCCACATTTTTCTGGAGTTTCCACCCCATCAAATGAAGCATAAATGTTCCAAGTTGCAGGAAATAAGTGCCTCTTTCTCTCGAGGGCCTGCACTCTATTTCTTTGACTGTGTAACTATTAATTTCTACCTAATAAAACTTTTCCTGGGCCTACTACTGACTGGTTCTGAAAATTCTTTTTCAGTGATGGAATTCAGTGAACCTGCAAACTTATTTTATGAAAAGGTGGGTTAGGTTATTTATTTCTGCTTTAGGGACCTCCCTAGATCCAGCATGGTGACATTTTTCTTGTCAAGCCAGATAGGAGGTAAAAAGCATCAATATGATTTCAGTAAGTCCAATCAAAGGCATTTTATTTTTTCTTTCCCATTTCCATTAATCTCTTGCCCTCTGAAGCACAGTTTCCCCTAAGTCCTTGCCCTCTGAAACATCGTTAATGTCTTTTCCCCCTTCTCTTCTTCTCACTCCTTATCTACCAACTTCTGCAGCCTTATTTTTTTCCTTTCTAGCAGTTAGAAATTTCCAAGTCCCTAGAAAATAAGTGCTTGTATATAAGTCACTGAAGACAAGAGGCACTTATTCCCTCTAACCAGAAAGGGAAGAAGTGTCTAGAGGTATTCTCTATGACATGTCAAGGCCTTGTTAAATACTCAGGTCAACACACCCCATTCCTAGGTAAGATGGAACTAAAATTTGTTCACCAAGGAACACATGTAAGAATTTGCCCATCCAATTTCTTGAGCAAACTTTCTCATACAACTGGCAAGGGAATTCCAGTCACCAGACACCATATAGAAGACCATGGTGACACACAAGTGAAGCAGTCTCCTTATATCATGCACATTTTTTTGGTACAAAACACTTTAGATAAAAGATCATCTAAACTCATCTCTCTCTCTCTCCCTCCCTCCCTCCTCCCCTCCTGCCCTTCTTCCTTCCCTCTCTCTTTCTCCTTCCCTCCCTCAAAACTAAAGGGCATAAGCTCAGTCCACTTGATGTTGTGGCTCCCCTTTTTGGGTGACTGAGAAAATCTCCTAAACCATGGCCATTTAAGTAGTCATTCAGGTAATAACTGTTATTATCCTTTGTCCTGGTAAAATCTATGGACTCAAATCTAGAAGGAACTCACTAGTTTACTTTTTTCTTCTCTTCTCTCCCTCAAAAAAGCCCCAATGCCCCTTTTGTCCATTCTCTCTCACTAAGGCTTCCACTTGTCAGAAAACTCAAATCCTTAAACTTTTTCTGATATTAGTTACCAGGGAGAGGAAGGGAGCTGGAGGGTGGAGGGGATTTATGGGAGCTGGGGAAATCAAGTTTTCTCTAAGGACAGTTTCCAGTGTGTCCTACCGTGTGTGATGGGGAGGGGAGGTGTGCGGCCTGTGTATTTTCCCAGCCAGAAGGGAAGCCCCACAGGCCCATGAGAAGGGTGTCACTTCAGCTCTTTTCAGCTCTCTGCCGTGACCTCCCTGGGTTCAGGGCTTCCTGGCAAGCTCTGCCTGTAGGTAATTTTTCTTGGAGTCTTTTGGGGTTGCTTCCTCCTTCCATCTTATTTGGTTCTAGCATTATTATGATGATAATTTTATCTTTCACATTATCTCCTTATCTAAACTGGAATGTGATTTGTAGTTGCTAAGTGATGTCTCCTGAATTTTTAAGCCCTTAGTGAATTCCTCGTATAAGGTACAGGTCCCTAAATTTAAAGATCTTTGGTGTAAAATTTTATCAAAGTCCATTGTATACAACTCCTTTTCCTGCTTTGAAGATCCATTAGAGAAGGCTGGAATAGCCGTGTCCTAGGAACAAGGAAGCTTGGTCTGGATATGAGCAACAGGTTTCTGCATGACTGACAGCGGTGCCTGGACTAGTCAAGGACTGAAAGCAGAGCACAGCTGCCTGCCTGGGAGGGTCTGATTCTGGGCTAACAGGGCAGAGCCACCCCCCTCAGCAGTTCTGGCTCTGGGAAACAGACATGCAGACTGCACATTCAGTATGACCCTGGCATTAGGCAGGTGACACATATGACCTGACCCAAGTTTGGGGTACACCACTCACGTAGTGTGACCCAAGGATGGGATGGGCTGTGCATGTGGTGTGATCCTAGGATGAGGTGTCTGATTTTGAGAACCTAATTGGGTTCTCAACTTTTCCTTATCTTTCTATCTTTCCAAAAGTACACAATGAAGTTGCTGAAAGCTTGTAGTGCATCTTAAATGATTATAGGTAACTCAACATCTATCCCCAAAATGTCACCTTAGGATTATATTTCATAAACTTGGAACAAACTTGAAAGGGAAGATTTTAAAAGGTTGATTTTCTCCAAATGTAAAAAGTAAAAAGATCTTAGCCTTGAATTTATATTAAGGGAAAATGAACAAAGATGCTATCTAGCAATTTATGAATTTTCTCTTTTTCACCTTCCGACTCTTACTGCTTAGTCTCTAGCATTAACTAACAGGAACGAGGTACTTAGAGTAGATTAAAGTACAACAGGAGCTGGGGATATAGCTCAGTGGCATAAGACCCTGCCTGGCAAGTGCAAGGTCCTGAGTTTGATTCCTACTACCAAAAAGAAAAAAAAGAAAAAAAAAGTAAAACAGGAAAGATTGGTATGATTTACATAAGAAGAAAAGTGCTAGTTGATGACCACTAGTGGAAATTCTAACTAACCAATCTATTTATGGTTATAAACACAAAATTCAAAAACAAGATTACCAGACCCAGCATAGAGCCTTCCTGGCAAGCACAAAGTCCTGAGTTTAATTCCCAGTAAAAAAAAAACAAAAAACAAAAAAACAGGAACAAGATTACCATAATTCAGTATGGCCAATACATCTAAAAGTGTACTTTGGTTTAATGTAATTGTTTTATGTGTTCCATATGTTATCTTGTCTCTCTGCCTGTTGATCTCTTCATAACTGGTTAAAGTACATGTTGCTGCTTCATTACTTTTTTTTTATTTTGAGCTCATATCAATTCCATTTTTCTTCTCTCACCCTTTGAAAACTTCTGGCCTTGTTGCAGCAAAAAATAAAACAAAACAAACCAGTTGTACCGGTTTTGGGGGTAGCCAGTCAAGTTCACTTAAAACATTACATGATGGCGGCTAACAGGCCCAAGGCTCACATGGGACTTGCAAATAAAAGTCTTAAGGTTTGGTAACATAAATGTTATGTATGTTTTAGTTTGATATGTATGTTTCTGTATGTAAACTTTGACATATATGTTATTCTCTAGAAGTTTTATTTAAGTTTGGATCAGCAAACAATCAAGATACAGCCCAACTGCTTTTTGTTCACATGACTTACCAGTGAACTAATTTGAATAGGTTGGTACGATAAAAATAATGATCTCCTTAAGTTGGTGACATGTTTTCATTTAGTTTGCTAGCCAATCAAGTTAACACTTATCGTTAATTTTTTAAAAATAAATGCAATGTCTATTGTTTTCTGGGTATAATAATTTAAGTTTTTCTTTGGTCAAAAATAACATATACATATCTTATAAATATTACCTAACTATTAAAATGAGTACATAAGTAAATATAAGTAGGATTAATGCTTTTAAATATTCACAGCATCTAAATTATCAGTTCTAAATACAAATTCAAATATTATTGACTATTTAAGCCGGGCATGGTGGCGCATGCCTTTAATCCCAGCACTTGGGAGGCTGAGGTAGGTGGAGTGTTGTGAGTTCGAGGCCAGCTTGGGCTACAATGCGAGCGCAAGGCTGGCCTGAGCTATACAGTGCGACCCTGCCTCGAAAAACTAGGGCCGGGAGTTTGGTTCAGTGGCTTAAGCGCCTGTCTGGCAGGCATGAGGCTGTGAGTTCAATCCCCGGTGCTGCAAAACAAACAAAAAACAAGTATTATTGACTATTTAAAGTTTATAAAAGATAATATATTTGATATGTTAAATGTGTTTTCATGAATAATTATTTTTATTTATTTTATTGGTATGTTTTAGATATACATAATGATCACATTCTTCATGGGAAATTTGTACCAGTACATAATACATGTTTTTTTTCTCCTCTCCTCCCTTGAATCCCTTTTCCCCTCCAAAAACTTTGTTTCCATTTTTCTCTTATTTTTTTTCCTTTTTCCTTCCTTTCTTTCCCTTGGCCCCCTCCCTAGTTGCCTTTCTCATTTGAATATTCTCTTTCTATTTCACAGTATCTATTTTACATTTTGGTCTTTACACTTTCAATTTCTCACACCAGAGAAACCATGCAATATTTGAACATGTGTGTCCAATTTATTTCACTTAAGAGTATGATCTCAAGGTACATCCATTTACCCTTGAAATGTCTCAAGGTTATCCTTTTTTATGGCTGAGTGGTACTCCATTGTATTAAAAAAGAAACACATCTTCTTTATCCATTCATTGACTGATGGGCATTTGGGCTATTTCCAAGATTTAGCTATTACAAACTCTGCTGCTATAAATGTAGGTGGGCATATATAGCTGTGCTATGATGCTTTTAATTCTATTGGGAAGATATCAAGAAGGGAAATAGCTCAATCAAATGGAATCTCTAGTTTTAGTGTTTTGAGGATTCTCCATACTGATTTCCACAGTGATTACAGCAATCTACACTCCTACCAACAGTGGAGAAGAGTTCCTTTATCTTCACAACCCCACCAGCATTTGTTATTGGTTGACTTCTTGATCATAGTCCTCTGTAAATCACTTATATAGCTAATACAATGTAAATGCTATGCAAATTTTTGTTGCACAGTATTGTTTAAGAAAAATGGACAAGAAAATATCTATACATTTTCACTACAGAAGTAACACTTTTAGAAAACATTTTCAGTCCACAGTTGGTTCAATCCATGGATGTGAAACCCACAGAAACAGAGCTTACACACACATGCATGCATGCACACAGACATGCACACATTTTAATGAATATATTTTCATACATTCTATGAAACTACAGTCTTATGAATTCCATGAGACAGAGATAAGATAGAAGAAATAAGGATACGTACAAAGGAGGTAGGGGAGTTGTAATTTTTAAATTACATTTTTAAGAAGACTTCACCTTCAAGAAACAAAATATCCCAAGTTACAATGACTTTTAAACCCTCAGGCATTTGTTTTCTTTAATACTTCCCACTATTAAATTCCTGAGTCTTAAAGCTATGATAAGTTTGTAATTTGTGTCAGGAGTTTTTATTCTGATAGTGTACACTCCAAATTAGTCCTTGCACCCTTCATCCTAGCATTGCACCATAAATCAATTACACATTCTAGATTCTATATCTACATGAGACTTAGGGTTGACATCTAGACACAAGCCATAACATTTGTACATTGGAAAAATGGAAAATGTAAAAATAAAATGAAGAGAATGAAAATTACTGAAAATCCCACCACCAAAAAATATTTATCAGGCCAGGCATGGTGGTGCACGCCTTTAATCCCAGCACTCAGAAGACTGAGGTAGGTAGGGCATTGTGAATTTTGAGGCCAGCTTGGGCTACAACATTGGCAAGACTGGCCTGAAATGCATAGCGTGACCCTACCTCGAAAAAAATAGGGCCGGGAGTTTGGTTCAGTGGCTTAAGGGCCTGCTTGGCAGGCGCAAGGTTGTGAGTTCACTCCCTGGTACCGACAAAAAAAAAAAAAATCATCAGGCAATCAAAATGAATAGACACTTCACAGAAGAAATACAAATGACCAACAAGAAAAAGTCAGCATCACTGGACATTAGAGAAGTACAAGTTAAAACAACACTGAGATTCCATCTTATCCAATAAAGAATAGTTATCAACAGGAAATCAAATAATAATAAAGTTTGAAAGACTGAGGAAGAGGAAAGCTTTCTATACTATTGATACAAATTTAAACTAATACAACTACTATGGAAATCATGTTGAGATTCCTCAAAAAAATAAAACTACAAATTCCATTTGGCCCAGCTATTGCCTTCTAGGTATCTTCCCCAAAGACTTAAAGACATCATATTACATTGATGCTTGAATAACCATGTTTATAGCAGCGCAATTCATAATGGGTAAATCTTGGATGTGGCCCATACACCCACTAACAGATGAATGGATAAAGAAAATGTGGTATTCACACACTATAGATTATTACTCTGCTATAAAGAAGGATAGATGTGAGTCATTTGTGGCAAAATGGATACACCTTGAGATCATTATGTTAAATGAAATAAATCAGATGCACAAGCTTAAATATTGCATTATTTTGCTTTTTTGAGAAAACCAGAGTAAAAATGAAGAGCAAAATAAAAGATAATAGGAAGAGGGAGACACGTCATTCTCAAAGGCTAAAGAGATCAAGAGCTGGAGGGAGAGGAAAGGGATAGGGGATTAAAAATATTAGTGTAATAGCTAAATCCTGGAAGCAGCCTGTATATTCATAAATAGATGATTGAATAAACAAAATGTGGTATCTATATACAATGGAATACTACCAGGTTATAAAGAATGATAAATTTGAGACATTCATAGGAAAATTAATGAACCTGGAAAAAGTAATGTTAAGAAAAATAAATCAGACACAAAATTTTAAATACCGTACAGTGTCTCTCATTTGAGTGAGGCAAAGTACAAACAAAGAAAATGACGTAGGATGGATAGAAAGGGACAAGGGGCTGGATCTCTTACAATAGAGAAGTGATCCAAGGGAAAAAGAATGAGGAGTGAGAGAGAAGGGATGTAAAAATAAGAATAAAGAAATGCCGTGTATAGGAACCTAATAACCCTGATGCCTCATGTTATATGCCATAACATGAGCTAAGACAAATAATATCGACAAGTATGAAGAAGGTGTTAGAGGAACTGGTGGGGAATAGGATTAAACAACAGAAAAAAGTAAACAAGCTCTAATATATACATGTAACCACTCCTGACATGATTGTAAACTGCATGAATAGCAAATTGCACTGATAAACAATAAATTTTTTAAAAAGGAAGTGGAATGTGGCAGGTACATGTGCTAACTCCACACAAGGACTGTAAATATTATATACCATGAACATGAATAAAAAAAAAAAGGAATCAAAGGGTGGGTTGAGGGGAGAGGAAAGAAAGGGGATAAATAAGGAATTAAGATGTGTTACGTACATTTATCAACTTCCTACGAGGAATGTAAGCATTATGTACTACATGCATGTACTAATAAACTAAAATTAAAAAATTTTTAAACCTCATCATCAATAATTTAGCTTATTTGCTTTGGGATTTTTTTCCATTCTAAAATTATTGACATCTGCCAGGGATATATCTCAGTGGCATAAGCGCCTGCCTAGCAAGAATGAGGTTGTAAGGTTGATCTCCGGTACCAAAAATAAATAAATAAATAAATAAATAAATAAAATAAAATTATTTACATCTGATTATTTTAACCTATAAAATGTTAATTTCATTTCATTTAGTCTAATATATGTAAATAATGTTTGTATATATTATTTATGTATTGAAGAGCATTTTAAATCTTATTTTACAGCTTTCTTTTCTTATTTAACATTCTAGTATAAATATTTGCTCTAATATAAAAACTCTAAAAACAATGTGAATCTATTTTATTCCAGCGCAACAATGTGTCTAAATTGTCTAATTATTTTTGTCCTACTACACATCAGTTGTTTAAAATTTGTCATCATTTATAAATAATACTATGATAAGCATGTCTATGCACAAGCATTTGTGTGTACTTCATATTATTCTTATTTTTAGAACTGAGAGTCTTGGCTACAGAATATTAACATTTTAAATTCTGTTGATACATATTACCAGGGATTTGATCTCAAGAAGATACATAGGTTGCATGAACATGAGAGCTATGCTCGTTTTGCTTGCCACTTTCCAGGGGCCAAACTACTTTCTGTCATGTTAGAGACTCTCAGTGGAGCATTTGTTCGGTGGAGTAATATACGGCACCAGTCAGTGAAAATAAAGGAACTGTTTAAAAACAACCAGCACAACTTGTGTGTCTCTTTTGGGTTCCTAGTGGCAAATCTACTCACACCATTGAGTAGTAGTTTTTCCTGGTGGGTACTGTTATTTTACTTTTTAGCTTCTTTCATGTACTAGAGATATTCTATAGGACTTGATTGTTTTTGGTAGTGCTAGGGAAGAACACAGGGCCTTCCTACTAAACTACACTCCCAGCCTTTTTTTTTTTTTTTATTTTTTGAGACAAGGTATTGCTAAGTTGCCAGATGGCCCAGTTAGGTTTGAACTTTCAGTCTTCCTGCCTCTGCCTCCCAGAGTGCTAAGATTACTGGCATATGCCACCACACCTAGCCTAGTAGTTGAAACTTTGAACTAGGTGAATTGTAGCTTAAACTCAGAGTTCACCACTTAACTAGCAGTGCAACCTCAAGAGTCACATAACTTCCCTGGACCTTAATTTTCTCTTTTGTAGAGTTGGAAGCCTAACATTAACTTCACAGAGCTATGTGAGGCTTACATGAGACAATTTGTAAAAGATGCATTATGGTGCTAAGTAATTAACTGTTCAATAAACATTTTTGATCATTATTTTACAGAATTGAGAAATTCTGAAAATATTTTTTCCTCAAAAGAGGCTACACAAGGAAAGGTGATGATGAGTCTATGTAAATATTTTTTAGCTTTGGTCTCCAAGCCTCGGTAGTTGAACAGCCACAAGGTTGGTTACACCAATATTAAAGTGGAAGCAGTAGGTTTAACTATCATAATCTTATGTGGATATCAAGCACTTTAAAATATAAAGTATAGCCAGAGAACTCCTATTTCTTTTACCGATTGCGATGGTCTTTTAAAAGTCAAATTCCCACAGAATGTTTACAGATAACAGGACACAGAAGCACCCTTGGGCTGTTCCCACAGTAGCAGCAAAGGACACCACAGCAACTGGGAGAGTGAACGACAGACATACTTGGTAAGGAGACATGGGCAGGCTGAAGATCCAGAGTTGCTGTCTGAAGACTCTGGCCCCAAGCTCCACATCTGGAGGCCAAGATCAGCCAAGCGCTAAGCACTAATCCTACTGCAGATTTGTCAGGGTTACCCAGCACAGATTTGGGCTCCAGCTTAGACACTACCACAGAACTGCGAACCCCCGAGAAATTTTGGTGTTTTTTTTTTTGTTGTTGTTTGTTTTGATTGTTGCTGTGGTTTAGGTTTGTGTCTTTGGTGTTCGTTTCTGTTTTGTTTTGTCTTATTTCTCTCTCTCTCTCTTTACTCAACTGTCCTTTTTGATTTTTTTATTTTTTTCATGTGAATAAACATTTCCTCTAGTTTTTCTGGTCCACTTTGGTATTCTTTTGCTTTCCCCTTCATTCTTTATCTCTTATCTTCTTCTCCAGTTTCCAAAAGCATGGGTGATACTTCTTTGTCCTTCAGCCTTGCTTCTACTATATTTCTCTTCGTTTATTTCTCTCTTTTTTTCCCTTATCGCTCTTAAATTTCCCCTTGCAGGGGAAAATCATGCTATGAAGGGGAAAATCAGGGCATGCAAGTTCCTGATTTATGTTGGATTTTGTTATATAACTGCCGTGGTCCAGCTGGGCTAGGTCCACAGAGTTCCCCAAGGTGGGCTGAGTGTCAGCGCGTGGTGAACAGACACACAAACAGCTCAGAGACTGCTTGAATCTGCTTCGTTTATTGCTTCTACTACTATGACTACCATTACTACTACTACTACTTTTGCAAGCTCTAACAGAATAATATATACTTTCTTTTTTGGCCAGGGTTGAAAGTTTAGATAAAAAGAATGAAATCAACAAGTGTCTCTATGGTTACATGGTTTCTATGGTTACATGATTCGTCAGCATAGGCAGAAAGTTTTGAATTTAGTTAAAGACCTCAAAGCGTGTTTTTGCTACTAATAAATGCTCCATTGTGGCAGCCTAGCTAAAAACCTGCAAAACACAAGACCATATTCAGCCCTGATTTAGTCCCCCTATCTCCCTGTGATGTTCTTGCAGCTGCAAAGATGTGCTCTCTACCCTGTCTCCTTCAAAACATAGTAGCATATTGGCCTCTTTGTATAGAGGTTCCCAGACAGCTGGTAATTATTATTATCATTAAAGGCTCCCAAACTTCTAATATAACCTTGATCTTGGTCTGACTCAATGTCAGACAGTTACACCATTTGTAGAAAAACATTTTATAAACTATCCCTTTGTTTTTAGGGAGTTTCTGTACTTTGTTTACTAATTTTGTGCATGGGAAAGAAAGAAGGAAAGAAAGAAATTCTCCAAACTGTGTCAGAGCACAAATTAACACAATAGTTCCCAAGAAGCATTAACTATTCCCACAAAGCCAATTTTTATGCTGCGACCTTTTCTTAGAAGATGTCCTCTGTGTTTGGACCTTGTCAACAGAACATGGGTCTGTGTTTGGACCTTGTCAACAGAACACTGGTCTATCTTTTTTCATGCTTGAACTTTGTCAACAGAACATGAGTAGAAAAGGCTGCGGCATATAACTATAGATCTTGCCCCGATGGTTAAAGTTACCGAATTAATAGTTACCACAGTTTGGCAGTTTATAGGCTGTGTTTGATGTAGTTGTTACTGGTAATTGAACTATTTTAGCCAGGGTGTTACACCTGTTATAATCAGTTTTTTTCCCTTGTAGGAAAACAATGTGATTGTCTGGGGTCATACTCTTTACCATAGTGCAGTACCAAAGGACAGGGTGCTGTGCCAAGTAGATAGCAATTTCTCATCCCTAATAAATTGGGAAGTTAGGATTTTGGGACAGACACAAAGACCAAGAAACCCCTACATCTAGAAGGCAACTTTGAGGAATAGAAGTTTCCTAGTGAAGCCTTGATACCAGTGATAAAGCGACCTACCAAAACCAATTTACAAATATCAACAAGAAAACAAATTTTAAAAAAACAAAAAGTAGCCGGGTGTGGTGGCGCATGCCTTTAATCCCAGCACTCGGGAGGCTGAGGTAGGCGGAGCGTTGTGAGTTCGAGGCTGGCTTGGGTTACAGCGCGAGCGCAAGGCCAGCCTGAGCTACACAGTGCAACCCTGCCTCAAAAAAAACCAGGGCCGGGAGTTTGGCTCAGCAGCTTAAGCGCCTGTCTGGCAGGTGCGAGCCTGTGAGTTCAATTCCCGGTGCTGCAAAAAAACAAAACAAAAACAAACAAACAAAAAAAAAAGTGACAAGATGCAGAAGCAAAATGTAACCTCAGACCTCCACCACACCCAGGGCAAGTCCAGGATACAATGAGGTGGAGGAAATCAGAAGTCATTCACCCTAAGTTTCTGAAATGGTAGCAGCAAAAGTAACAAAATAGATGAACGAGGCCACAGAAAACATCAGATCAGAAATACTCGCTCACATAAAAAAAAAACAGTGACAATCACAATGAAGTACTTGCTCAGTGAAGCTAGAGTAGACCAGTAGGTTTATATAAATACTGCATGATTTTATGTAGGGGACTTCAGCAACAGCAGATTTTAATACTGAAGATATCCTGGAACCAACCCTACATGTGACTAGGGTAGTATTACATATGTACACATACACACACAGACACACACATATTTTATACTTCAGTGAGTGCTTACTATATGCCAGGCATTATACTGAGACCATGTCTTCCTGAGCAAACACTCATGTAAATGCAAAATTACCCATTGTAAGAAATAAAATGAGTGCAAAGAACAGAATATAAACTCATTTAAGTAGGTTTCTACTGCTTACAATTTAAAGTAGCTTATTAAAGACAAAAGACACTTTTAACTACCCCCCTACACTCTTGAAATCTGCAGAAACTTGAGTTGAGGCATATTTATCAATGAACACGGAACCAAGAATGTTCCAAGCATTGATGTGAAGGAATGTCAAATGAGGCTCTGAGATCTCCATGAAAATACTGACTTTCTCTTTCAAAGTCCTTGCTTTATTATATAACTGAATTATAAAAGCAAGTTCTCTTTAACATTTTGTGACCAATTTTAATATTTTGTCACTATCTTCCTTTAAAATGGGAATGAGGATAGCCATTATATTTTTTAGTTTGACAGGACAAGTAATAATGAATGATATTAACTTGAATAGCAAGCATTAATTAAAAAACCCAAATGGAATCAATAATATGATCTAGGAACTTTGTTATTCTGATGACATACAGCATATAAAATATTAAACATGTTCAACATTTAATGAATTTCAATCATACTAGTCTGTTAAGATATAATAAATAACAAGAAAGTCTCCTTTGCCTCCTCCAAACAGTACCTATTGAGTTATTCTTAACTCTTTTATATAGTTATGAAACTTGAAAATTGCCTCAAATTAGCATAGGCATTCACACATTATTTCCACCACTAACTAAAAAATTGCCACTGTAACAGTTTCTGAGTACTTGTTTATGCAAAACTGATATTACTGACATTTTAAAGCATGCGATTTGTCTCAACGTGTCATTTTATTTATAAAAACTCTCAAGACTGTACAATGAAGTTTTAAAAAGTTATTTATTTTGTCTCTTGGCAGGATAGACTTGATGGAGAATAGCTAATAGCATTGTGCAATGGCCTATAGGGGTGGGACTTATACCATTGTTATAGAGGGGAAATAATAGATCTTTTTTTCTGTACTAGCACGTCCATAAGAAGGGAAGAGCAAAAACACCAAATGAACCCACTTGGACTTGATTATATAATTTGATTTTTTATTTTACGATGCAGCATCTTGCAAGAGAGGGCATATACCTTAAAAATTACACTGTTGGTCCAGTTCTCTACACACCCCAAACTGTGCAAAAAGGCCTTTATAAGCAAGGCATGGATAGCAGTCAAAAGGATTGAGAAGCTGACTGTGCAGAACACATAGGCTGTAATTTGGCACTAGCCAGTGTGGGTCCTTGCTTCAGTAATAACAGAAATTAAAACTGAGGCATTTGGCATGAATTTACAGGAAAAAAGCTTTAATCAAAAAATAAGAGTGGAGATGGGGCACAGCTCTGACAAAGATTAAGCCAGTGATGAACAAAAGCAACAAGACAGTTTGAGAAACTGAAGGGGGCATAGATCTGAAGAGGTAAATCATACTGGTCTGCTCCCAAAAAGATAGACATCAGTTTTACAAGATGTGGTGGTAGGCTGAGGTTTAGTTTATCATGACCTCAGTCCTGGTTTCATAGCTCCAGAGGAATTCTTACGGTTTAAGGGACAAATTGGTTCCCATGAGATGATTGTTTTTGCTTAGAAAAATGATCTCATTATGGGATGGTCTGAGAAGCTCTGCTTTTCCTGGAACCCAGATGTCCAGGCTTAGGACAATGGCTGGAGACTTCTAGGAATTGTTCAGGGGGTTCTGGAACTGAACGTTGTAAGATCTGGTAACTGAATGTCCTTGAAATTTTTGAAGGTTCCTTTAGTTACTGTTGTCTTGGTATCTTCAGTCTTAAAGAGGAATATGATAGTTAAGCCTACAAGGGAAAGGCAGGGCCAAGTCCATCATATTTTTTCTGTTTATTTGTTTTTAAGATGAATGATTTTCGATAACATGCCTGAAAACATTCCTTAGACTCTTAGCCCCTCTTTGACCATTTTAAGGTTAGATTTCTACCACTTACTTTACATCTAAGCTAATTTATGGACTTAGAGTGTCCTTAAGAGTTTTAGGGTGTGATGGGCCTGGAAGAAAAAAATTATGAACAAGCCTAAGGTGTACAGTGAAGATAATTTGTGTTCTGAAGTTGCAGCCATCTTAAAAGTATAATTTTTTTAGCTGGGCATGGTGGCGAACACCTTTAATCCCAGCACTCTGGAGGCTGAGGTAGGTGGAGCATTGTGAGTTCGAGGCCAGCTTGGGCTACAACACGAGCACAAGCATAACCTGAGCTATACAGTGCGACCCTGCCTCAAAAAACTAGGGCTGGGAATTTGGCTCAGTGACTTAAGCGCCTGTCTGGCAGGCGTGAGGCTGTGAGTTAGATCCCCAGTGCCGGAAAAAAAAAAGTGCAATTTTTTAAATTGTCAGCTACAGTGGTACAGCCTTGTAGTCACAGAAAAGGATTGAGAGGTTGAGGCAGGAAGATTGCTGAAAGTTCGAGGCCAGTCTGGGCTAAATAGTGAGGCCACATCTCAACAAAACAAAACAAAACAAAACTATAATTTCCCCTGTCTCCTTTCTGTATCTTTATTTCTTCTATTCTACCTCATTCCTCCTCTTCTCCCCCAGGAGAGATTCCTTACTCTTTAGGGTTGGAGGGGGCTTGAAAGTCCATTCTTTTGTGGCTGTGTCCAGCTGGGGAGGTGTGCTGACTCTGCCTGTTCAGGGATAAAAAGTCTCACTGTAATTTAAAGGAGATACAGGAAAATAGGTTCAATTGATTGATAACCATCATTTCTGATAGGCTGGCAAAGATGACAAGGATATTTGCAGTGATTTACACGTAAGGTTCCTTTTACAACCATGTTATATAAGGACCAAAAATTGAAAGTAAGATATTGGTAAATAATAGCACCAATGTTCTCTAAAATAGAGCATATACTACCCCACAGAACATGCTTTGGGAAATGCAAAGGAACTGAGATTATCCCATGCATCTTATCTGACCATAGTGCAATGAAATTGGAAATTAATGGCAAAAGAAACTGCAAAAGCTCATGGAAAATTAATAAAACTGTTGTGGTTTGTTTAAATGTCCCCCCAAAGCTTTATGCAGTCATGAAGGGGGTTGAATCTAGCATTTGTGATTGGTTCATTGTCTAGCATTGGGGCTAGAATTGGTGGCATGAGTGCTGCACCCCCCCAGGGGCTGGGAGCCAATACAATATAAGGGAGGGAAGGGGGTGTGCTGAGCCCCTTTTTGCCCTTTTTGTTCTTGTTGCTTGCAGCTGCCATGAACAGCTGCCCCTCAGCCATGCGACCCTGCCTTAGAGCCAGCTAAATATGGACTGAAATCTCCAAAAACTGTAAGCTAAATAAACCTTTCCTTGCTTCACTTTGGGTGTCAATTATTTTGTCTCAACAATGACAGAAAAGTAACCAAGACAGAATTTGATACTAGTGGGGTGGGGTCATTGCTGTGACTGTACCTGACCATGTGGTTCAAGAGCCTTTGGGAATGGCTTGTGGCAAGAGTTTAGAAAGGTTTGGACACGTCACCTGAATGAGTAGCATTACTCTTAGACTATTCTGCATGCGGGATTCTGGTCAGAGCTCAGGAGACCAGAGGCTAACAGAAATCCTGCCAGTAAAGACCAGGCTCAGGCAGTTTCTGCTGGGAAGAAGGACTGCATTGGTTGTTGGATTCCACAGGATGTGTGTTGTAGTTTGGCAGAAAGTTTGTCTGTATTTTCCTTGTGTCCAGAGACTTTGCTGAGATTGAGATTAAGGGCAGCAGACTGATTAATCTGGCAGAAGAAGGTTGAGGCAGTTGAAGCTTGAGGTGGTGGCATGGCTATTGTTGGGGGGTTTTAGCCAGATTTATGTTGCAAATCAAGAGCAAGGAGCCCAGCAGGATGATTTAAAACTTTGTGAATTTGACCAGAAATAATCTGTTAACTGTAAAGATAGAGCTGAGATCTCAATTGCTGAGGGAGAACAACAACAACAACAACAACAACAAAAAAAAGGAAAGATGGCCTGGGGGCATCACAGGAAGTAGAGGTCGGTCTTCACCCTTTGCAGCCTCAAAACTGCAAAAGTGAAAGACTTTGTCTGGTGGAGAAAGCTGCAGAGTTCCAGGCTCCAGTGTGGCAGCAGAGGCCACACAAGGTTCCAAAATGGCAGCAGCCACACCATGTTCCAGAATGGCAGCAACATAGAGAGTTTGTTCCTCACAATCAGGTACAATGGAGAACTCAGAAGTTTAAAAAAGCCAGGAGTGTGGATCATCTAAAGAGAGCTGCAAGAACTGAGTAGAGCAGGCTGAAGAGAGAAGCTGTGGGAGCTAAAACTTCTGGAAGTACTGTGGGGGTGGAGTCACTCAAGCCTTTTGGAGCTCACAACCAGATTGTTTCATATGCTAAGCATGAAACTCCAGGACTTAATGTTTGTCCTGCTGAATTTTGGACTTCCTTTCATCCCAATCCTTTGTATTCCCGTTTGTACCCTTTGGAATGGTAATGTTTATCTTATGACACTGTATGTCTAACTTTGTTTTCATTTGTATAGGGGCTTACAGCTAAGAGTTTGCCATAGATTTCTGCAGAGACTTGGGACTTGAACTTTCAGCAATGCTGAAACTATTAGGACTTTAGCAACTCTTGAAGATGGACTAAATGTCTTTTGCATAAAGCATGTACATGAGTCTTTGCGGGGCCAGGGGTGGAATGTTGTGGTTTGTTTAAATGTCTCCCCAAGGCTTCACGTAGTCATAGAGGGGACTGAGTCTAGCACTTTTAGTTCGTTCATTGTCTAGCATTGGGGCTAGGATTGGAGGTGTGAGTGCTGCACCTGCCCAGGAGCTGGGAGCCGATATACAATATAAGGGAGGGAAGAGGGTGTGCTTAGCCCCCTTTTGCCCTTTTCACTCTTGTTACTTGTGGCCACATCATGAACAGCTCCCCCTCAGCCATACCACCCTGCCTTAGAGTCAGCTGAGTATGAACTGAAACCTCTAAAAACTGTTAAGTTAAATAAACCTTTCCTTCCTTTATTTGGGCACCAGGTATTTTATTTTATTTTATTTTATTTTATTTATTTATTTATTTGGGCGGCACCAGGGATTGAACTCACAACCTCGCACCTTGTCAGACAGGCGCTTAAGCCACTGAGCCAAACTCCCAGCCCTGGTTTTTTGAGGCAGGGTCGCACTGTGTAGCTCAGGCCGGCCTTGTGCTCGCGTTGTAGCCCAAGCTGGCCTTGAATTCACAATGCTCCTCCTACCTCAGCCTCCCAAGTGCTGGGATTAAAGGCGTGCGCCACAACGCCCGGCTTTTCTTTTTATTTTAAAGATAATAAAATCCAACAAAACAAAACAGAACAAAGCCAATCAAAACAAAGGAGCAAAATTGGTACAGAACTTCAAAGCAGGATACTAGGAAAACAACATTAGCTACCATAGTATATCTTGTTTTGTAGACCTGAAGACCTTTTGTAGTGATTGGCTTCAGATAATATAAACATGTAAAGTCTGAAGTAGATGACAGAAAATTAGTTCATACCCCAAATGTAACAGACTTTAGTAGCTAGAATATTTATACTGACATTTTTGTCCTATAAGCACACCTATATAAAAACCTAAATCTTTACCTGAGAGTTACTCAAAAGAACAATAAAATAACATGATAACAGTATACTGAGAGGCTGAAGGGCACATTTTTGGAAGCATTAGTGGGAGCTGCAATCACAAATTTTTGTGACTGTAGGTTCAGATATAATACATATAGCTAGAGACTGCCAATAGGGACTGGCTACCTCTTTGGAGATCCTTTTTTTTTTTTTTTAATCTAACCTAGGTTTTTTGTTTTATATTATTATTAATTACTCTATTTGTTGTTCCTCTTCTTCTTTCCTGGTGGGTGTTTAAGACCAACTCAAAGTAAGACCTGTATTGATCAAAAGTAGCATATGTGTATATTTTTTTCAAGGTCAGTTAAAGCTCCTCAAGTGTTACTTTTGGGGCCTCTTAATTCCTCTAGGTTAAGGAGCCTCTTAACTCCTCTAGGTTTCCCCCCTGCCATTTGTGACATTTGCCAGGATGGGTCATGGTCTTACTTGATCATATAGTTTGGAAAGCATGTGGACATTCTCCTCTTTAGTGACTCTCTTTCTTGTAAAATATATACTGGTTGATTCTTGTTTTCTGGGGTCCAAAAGCACTCAACTTAGGAGGTTGGGTAACTTTCCAGAACTGCATGGTACTTTCAGAGGGATCCTGTAATGCCCTGGGTCTTGGTTGACCTTGGAGGACTAGGGCCAAGTTATTGGCTTTCCTCTCCACCCTTTTATTTTCTTTAGCTTTGATTTCCAAGTCTCATTTGTTGAGCACCAAAAAGGTCAGTTACACAATTTTCAGTTACACCAGTCCTATCATAATTTTTTTCTGGATATTGGGTCACCACTTTGAAATATTAAGTTATGACCAGAGAACAGCTACCTCTTCCATTAATTATGATGACTATTAGCATTAGTACTAGGAGTCAGTGTCATAGTCTGTTTGGCCCACAGAGGATGGCTTACAGGTTGTCTTTTAGAAATCATATTCCAGGGTTGTAGTCTCAATGCCTCCTTTACTTCCTGCCACTGGCTTGCCAAAGGAAATGTCACCAGGTAGTATCCAAGGAAGTTTCAAGGAGATTTGGAACCTTCAGTAACCCCCCGCCCCCCATGACATAACTTGCAGGTTCACTTAATGTGCATCATAGAAAAAAAATTTTGAGAACATTTCAGGTCATAAGAGGCATAAAAGGATTTATTAGGCAGAAGTTTTAAATTAAACACTCAAAGAAACAGAGTGCAAGCCCCCAAGAGAAAGGTACCAGGGCTAATAAACCTTGAAATACAGACATTTCTTGAGGGATTTGAATGCCTTTATGCAGAACTGAGCAGGGTCTTGATCCAAAGTTTTACAAAATAAAGGTCAATACTGTATTACTTTTAGTTACCTACTGGGCATTGTAGGCCCAAATGAAGCATTATAGTTTTAGCAAAAACCACTTTTAAGTTCCTGACTACTTCAGAAGAAAACACAGACCATTTTTTAAACGAGTAATAGGTTAAAGGCCCAGGAATTTGTTTGTCCTCTGTTCCTATGGTGAATTTTGTGCCAAGTTGGGAAAAAAGAAGTATGGCTAATATAGGTTATGATATTCCCCTTAATTCTACTGTTTCCTAAGGAGAGAGCAATAACTTCTCACTCTTTGGTGTCAATCAAAATGTGATTGTCTCTGAGACTGCTTTGTCTGGTATTTTGAGTAAGTTACAAATCA
>RJWM01031410.1:0-22401 GCA_004363535.1 Dasyprocta punctata | reverse complement strand
AGGAGGGCTGCAAGCTGGAGGACAGTCTGGCCAACTTAGCAATGTAGAGAAACTCAGTCTCAAAATAGAAAGACGAAAGGACCAGGGATGTAGCTCAGGGTGAAAGTGCTAGGTTCAATCCCCAGTACTGGAAGAAAAAAATTAAATGGGGATTCAAATGAAAACAAAGTAAAGGAGCGAGGCTGTGTACTACCCTTTCTGGGAACCTTAGGGCAAGCAAGACGTCAGCCAGCCGGCCAGGAAGTGGCCCAGGCCTGAGGTTTAAGCTGGTTGAGGAGGGAGGGGCCAGAGGAGCTGTTTTGGAAGCTCAAGAAGGAGAGAAAATCGAGTAGACCAGACAAACCTCAGAAGAAAGCAACCCACCAACGCCTCGACCCTAGACTCCCAGAATCCATCTTGGCTATCCATGGCTCTTGGCCACGGGTTCAAATCCCACCTCTGCCTCATCTTTGCTGTGTGGTCCTCAGCAGGACGCAGCCCTCTCTGAGCTTCTACTCAATTTTCTTCCCTCTTGGAGAAAATTCTAGTGGGTTCAGAGCCCAGGATGAGGGTGTTCCTCAAGTTCCAGGGAAGGACCCCGAGCTTCCCTAGGGACTGAGCAGGGAGTGCTGGGAACAGAGAAGGGTGAGCTGTCAAAGATGGGCGGATGGGAGAAGAAAAGGGTAGAATCTGTCATCGATAATCAGCACTGTGGGAAGCTGAGGCAGGAGGCCTGCAAGCTCCAGGCCAGCGATCCTAAGCAACTTAGTGATTTAGTGAGGCCCTGTCTCAAAATCAAACTCTTTGAGGCAGCTCACTGGGAACAAAGACTCTGAGTTTAATCCTTAGGACTCCAGCACTCGGGAGGCTGAGGCAGGAGGATCGTTGTAAGTTCGAGACCAGCCTGGGCTACAAAGTGAGCCCAAGGCCAGTCTGAACAGCATAGTGAGATCCTGTCTCAAAAAGACAAAAAAAAAAAGAAAGAAAGAAAGAAAAAAAAAAAATCAATCCCCAGGACCCAAAATCAATTTTTTTAAAAAAAAATTTTTTTTAATGGCCAGAAGAGGCTAGCAACATCTACGGATGAGAGACCTACAGATCTACCAAGAAGGATGACGTTGGAGCGCTAACGCCTCACGGTGTAAGTGGAGAAAGCCACGGGAAGGAGGACGGGCCGGCTCGGGGCCCGGGAGCAGCAGGCGTCTCGGGGTGGGGGCTGCACAAGGCAAAACGCTGTGTGTTCGTGGCTGAGGAGGGTTTGGGGAAGAAGAGAGTCTGGACACAGGAAGCGGGTGTATAAAGGCAGAGGTGTGAGGGGCAGGGAGCCCCAAAACCTACAGTCTCCCGAAGCCAAGCTGGAAACCAGGAGATTGAGGACGTCAGCGGACAGAGGGTAAAGGACCAAAGGAGGAAATCAGAAAACTCCTGGCGGCTGAGTGGGGCGGGGATGGCATGGGGGATTTGGAGCCCGGACTGGGGGGCTGGGGTGCTCAGGTTGTGGAGCTGGGGGTACCGGGAAGATAGGGCGGTAGGGGGTGGGCACAGGCACGGGCCAGGTGGCGGCGGTGACGAGATGACTTTGCCATGAAAGGAAGGGTGCAGGATAGCAGGGTGGGGGACACGCTTTAAGGACAAAGACGAGAGGACGGGTAACACCCCACACCATCACCCAGGCACCGACATCTCCCGGAAGCTCTGATTCCAACTTCCGGGGTCCAACCGGGTCTCCAGGTCCCCAGATGTCCACAGACGGGAAGAGACAAACCACGGGAGACCGCAGTGTACACACAGCGGGCAGAAGAGGGAACCAACAGAAGCCGGGTGGGACCTCAGAGCTACTCAGTCACAGCTGCCGCTGAACAGCACGCAGCAGAGCAACGGGAAGGTTTGAACTTTAAAAATTTACTACAGCCAAAGACACGCTGCTGTGAATACACTGGCCATTGGCACGACTTTGTCTCCCAGGTGTCTGTGTAGACATTTCAGTCGCCCGGTTTTTTTTTTTTTTTTCCCTTCGGTCTTTTACTTTGGCAGGGGGATCTCATTGTTTCCCAGTTCTTTATATATTCAAATATTACTCCCCTGTCTGAGAAACAGCTAGTGAAAATGTTTTCCTGTTCTGTAAATTTTTCTCTTTGCTCTGCGGCTGGTTTCCTTCGCTGTGCAGAAGCTTTTTAATCCTGCTGTGGAAAAGGACGAACTGGAGTTGTGGGCAGGAAAACCGATGCACCTTGAGGCCATGTTCAGTGAAATAAATCAGACGCAGGCCAGCTTAAATATCACATGGCTTCTCTTATGTGAGAGTACACATAAAGAGTAAATAAAAGATAGAAAGGAATAAAAGTAATAGGGAGGTAGGTCTGTCTCAAAAAGGAAACGGATCAGGAGATGAGGGAGGGATGGAACAGGACTTTGATGTGTTATGCACCTGTACAACACGTACTAATGAAAATCAAAACTGAAAAACAAAATGACCCATTGCCATGAATCGCCCTCAGATCCTCCCCCTCACCTCAAATACATTTGCTCCCTCATTCTTACCACTTTCTGCAGCAGCTCTGGAAGTCCTCCTTCATGAGAGTCTTTTTTTTTTTTTTTTTTTTTTTTTTGTCAGTACCAGGGATCGAACTCACAGCCTCACACCTGCCAGACAGGCGCTTAAGCCACTGAGCCAAACTCCCAGCCCTGGTTTTTTGAGGCAGGGTCGCACTATGTAGCTCAGGCCGGCCTTGCGCTTGCGCTGTAGCCCAAGCCGGCCTCGAACTCACAACGCTCCTCCTACCTCAGCCTCCCGAGTCATGGGAGTCTTTACAAGGTGTGACCAAAATTACAGTGAATGTTGTGGCTTTGCAGCCTGGTGCCTTCCAACAGAAAAGCCAGCTGATAAAAACACGACTCCGTGTCACCGTATTCACAGATCTGGCACTGTGTGACTTCCGGCTCTTCCCCCAAAGTCAAAATGCCCACGAAAGGGAAACATTTTGAATCGATCCAGGATATTGCGGCGGCCAGGACAGCGCAACTAAAGACACTCAGGAAAGAGGACTGCAGGGCTGCCGCAGAAAGCGGCGAGAACCGTGAGACAAATGGATTTGAAGAGGAGGATTCTGACAGGGAGTAACGGCCGTGTGTCTTTGACCGTAATGAGTTTTTTGAAATTTAAACATTCACCGTATTTTTATCACACAGTGTGCAAAAATGAGCATCTCGAGACACTGCCTTGCTGACCTCATGGAAAGGAAGAAAGGAATGTGAGCCTGAGAAAAGATGACCACAAGAAATCACAGAGAGAGCCGGGCGTGGTGGCGCACGCCTTTAATCCCAGCACTCGGCAGGCTGAGGTAGGAGGAGCGTTGTGAGTTCGAGGCCGGCTTGGGCTACAACGCGAGCGCAAGGCCGGCCTGAGCTGCATAGTGCGACCCTGCCTCAAAAAACTAGGGCCGGGAGTTTGGCTCAGTGCCTGCCTGGCAGGTGCGAGGTTGTGAGTTCGATCCCCGGTGCCACCAAAAAAAAAAGAAAAAAAATTCTCTGCACTCGAAACTGACGCAGTTTTTGGAAAGTACCTGTGTTTTTTTACATCCCCACAAAGGCAAAGCAGAGAAACGAGACTGTCACCACAGCACCCCACCAGCCCTGAACACTAGACAGGGGCTTTTCGATCAACCTGATAAGACTCCGTTCACTTAAGCCACTGGAAGAAAAAGTCAGATTAGAAACTGAAACTCCATCCATCCTCGAAGTTTGCTTTTGAACTCCGGCTGGAACCCAGTCTGTGCCTGACCACATGAAGGAGTCGATCTTGCTCTGCTGGAAATCCTAAAATCCCCAAGGCCTCTCCAGGACTCCCTGGCCCCGGAGCTGAACCCTCCTCACGCAGCACCAGCCAGCCCAGGGCTTCCGCGCACCCTCAGGAGGTTTCCGAATGACAGCCAGGGCTCTGCACACAGATGACAACACGGCCACACGGGCGCTGGCAGCGCAAGGGGAGTCTAAGCGGGAAATGACACACCCAGAGTCACGACTAGAAGCCACACAGATAAGGAAGCAGCCAATTCGCAGCACCGGTGGGAGTTCTGGTCTACCCAGAATGCTGAAAAACGCTGAATTAGCAAATACCGAACCACGGCTCACAGAGGACGTCAGAGGCCGGGTTTCTCTGAGCTTTGGGCCCTATTTTTTGATCACAGATCAGCGCTTGGCCTTCTTTTCTGTGTTTTGTCACTGGATCATATTTATGGTTTCTCGATTCAAATAGTAAATGTATTTTAAACCAGTACAACCGCTATGGAAATCAGTGTGGAGACTCCTCAGAAAAATGAAACTAGAAATGCTGCTTGACCTAGCGATTCTCCTTCTAGATATCTTCCCCAAAGAGTCAAAGACATCATAGTTACAGTGATCTGTGCACACCCATGTTTATAGCAGCACAATTCATAATCGTGGAATCTGGGAAGGAACCTTACATGTTCATGCATAGATGAATGGATAAAGAAAATGGAGTACTTACTCACAAGGGAATACTACTCTGCCATTAAGAAGGAAAAACTTGAGTCATTGGTAGGAAAATGGATGCACCGTGAGACCATAATGTTAAGTGAAATAAGTCAGACACACGGGCTTAAATAGCACATGGTTTCTCTTACATGAGAAACCCAAAATATAAATAAAAGAGCAAAAGAAAAGGTAGATGATATGAAATAGGGAGATAGATCTTTCTCAAAGAGGGGACCAAGAGATGGAGGCTGGGGGAGGGGGAGAGAGGGGGTGACAACAGGAGTTGAGATGTGCAGTGTCCGTGCACCACCTCCACACCAGGAAGGTAAACACTGTGTGCTGCAAACGTGCACTGATAAAAACTAAAATAAAAGATAAATTTCAAAAACTATGTTTTGTTTTGTTTTTTGCGGCACCAGGGATCGAACTCACAACCTCGCACCTGCCAGAGCAGGCGCTTAAGCCACTGAGCCAAACTCCCAGCCCTAGTATTTTTTAAGGCAGGGTCGCACTATGTAGCTCAGGCCAGTCTTGCACTCACGTTGTAGCCCAAGCCGGCCTCGAACTCACAACGCTCCTCCTGCCTCAGCCTCCCGAGTGCTGGGATTAAAGGTGTGCGCCACCACGCCCGGCTCAAAAACTATAGTTTAAATGTGCACTATAATAAAAGCGCTAGGGGCCAGGGATTTAGTTCAGTAGCATAAGCGCCTGCCTAACAAGCATCAGGGTCCTGAGTTCAATCCCTGATACAGAAAAAAAAAAAAAGTTCTAGAATTTTTTTTTTAAAGTATTACACTGCAATCCGCTCACAGTGTTGAAAGACACCGTGTACATTATTATTTCACTCACACTGAGCCCCGGGCCAACAGCGCTATCACTCCAATCTGAACAAAACTCCTCTGAGACATACAAATATTTCCCATGGTGCCACAGCACAGCCCTCTTGCCTGGGGGACACAGCACAGCAGATTCCCCCCAACGAAAAGCACAAAAATGCAAAACAACAAGGCAGCAAATGTCTCACAGAAAGGACAGGTGCACTGGCCCCCGGGGAGGGCAGTGGAGTCCACAGGGAAAGCGCTGAGGGACGGCAGAAAGCGCCCCGCTTGGCGGCAGATTTCAGGCCCCCAGTTTTCAAGCGTCCCCCAAGGACCACGAGCACAGGTGACCACTGATTCAGGGATTAAAAGCACAGGGGTGCCTCAGCTGCCGAACTCAACCCATTCCAAATTCGTGTTCAGACACTGAAAGGTTCCAGAACTGAACCTGTTTTTCCCATAAGAAATAATGGAAAGCCACCAGTGGATGTGTGCCTGTAATCCCAGCACTCAGGAGGCTGAGGCAGGAGGATCGCTGTGAGTTTGAGACCAGCCTGGGCTACAAAGTGAGCTCAAGGCCAGCCTGAACTGCATAGCAAGATCCTGTCTCAAAAAGACAAAAAAAAAAACAAATCTATTAATCCAATGGTAAGATTATTTTTTTAAAGTCTACGGAAAGCTAGAAAATGGAGAACAGATTAGTGGTTGCCAGGGCCAGGGGCTGGGGTGGCATCGTGATAAAGGGGTGCACGAGGGAGTATGGCCAGTGAGGACACCACTCTGTATCCTGATTGGCCCGAAATTCATCAAAACGTACACCAAAGAGTACTTTTCACCGTGTGATCATTTTAAAAATGCTATTTTTCAAGTATACCAGTTCCCCCAAGATGAATGTAATCATTATGTATCACCAACATACAATGATACAAATATTCTTTAAAGGTTCAAAAGACACACATTAAACCTGGGACAGGAGTGGGCTGGTTCTGGGGACAACTGATTGAAAAGGAGTCAGGTATGGTAGCACACACCTGTCAACTCGGCATTCAGGAGGCTGAGGCAGGAGCATTCCCACAAGTTCAAGGCCAGCCTGGGCTACAGAGTGAGTTCAAGGCCAGTCTGGACTACATAGCAAGACCCTGTCTCAAAGCAACACAAAAGGAACTTATGGGGGTTGTTTTATTCCTATTTCTTTCTGTTTATGCATATAATGTAAAATATTGGATAGTGAGTAACTTGTTCTGTGAGTGTTCTCCAAGATGACCAAACATTTCTAATCAATTTTAACTGATAAATGAGTGATGACTCATCACACGTGTAGTCCCTGATGCCATGATCACAACTGAGCCATGGAATTTTCTCTCTCCCTCCCTCTCCCTCTCTCTCTCTCTCTCTCTCTCTCTCTCTCTCTCTGTGCGTGTGTGTGTGTGTCTCTCTCTCTCTCTCTCTCTCTCTCTCTGTGTGTGTGTGTGTGTGTGTGTGTGTGTGATTGTGGGTGGCCATCTCCCAACAGCGAGAGATTTCAGAGACCTCATCTGCAGAGAAGGAGGAGAAAACCACAGAGGAATCCCTCACTTCAAATGAGATTAAGGAGATGTGTAAAATGTGGGACACGGCACAAAATTTTGTAGGAAAATACCACCTGATGAGGCTGTAGCACAGCAAGCGATGAATCTGTTTAACAACAATGCAGCGTTGCACTACGAGGGAATCCCCAAAAAGGAGGCAAAATCAAGGGTCACTGGAGAGGCTCCTTGTTAAAGTTGCAGGAAAAGAAAAAGATTCCGTGGAGCCCACAGACAGCAGCAACTCCAGCAGCCACACTGAAAGTCGCCTACACAGTAACCCCCCTCTCTCCTTCTCCCTCACATCCCCAGGAAGGTTTTCAAAGGGAAGTGCAGGTGACTTTGCTTATTTTTCTTTATATGTTGTATTTTCTGCATTATTTCATATTCTACTATAGCAGCACAGCCATTTTTATAGGAATTTTTTGGGTTGTGGGGCAAAATATCTGAGTTTCCATGATTTCTTATGGGGAAATTCACTCTGATATACAAGCGCTTTGGATTACAAGCGTTTTCCTGGAATGAATTGCGCTCACAAACCAAGATTTTACTGGATGATATGCGTGTGTGTATGTGTGTGTATTGCAACGAGAACATAAATCTTGTTGTTTTTAATGAAAAACCCATAAATACAATACAACTGCTATGGTTCAATTACTATGACCCAAGTGGAAAACATCACCTCTGTTTGTACGCTTAACAGAAATTCACAAAACAGCACCTCAAGAAAAGAGATCTCACAGCAGCCCCTGTCCTCCTGGGTTCGAAAGACAGGACGGATGACCCAGAGATGGCCTCAGCCTCCCACACCGATGCAGCTGTTTACAGCGATAAATCCCAGGATCACAGACAGCTGGGGGCAGGAGGGGGCATCGCTTTTATTTTTCACCCTTGGTGTCATTTATTCCACCCAAAAAATACTATAAATTTCATTAGTATGGCTGGTGCTGTCAAAAGAAAAATACTATTTCCCTGGACAGTGCATTTCACTTAACCCACTCGGAGTGGACCAGGACCCACACAATCTATGGGGCGTGCTATCGCAAATCAACTGTCAGGGAGTCTGGGCCAGACAGGGCCAACAGCGCACACCAGTCGTGTCAGCACTCGAGGAGGCTGAGGCAGGACGAGCATCACAAGTCTGAGGCCAGCCTGGGTACACAGTGAGTTTAAGAGCAGCCTGAACCACACAGCAAGACCCTGTCTCAAAAGGAGGGGGTGGCAAGCAGCAGAAGGGAAGAGAAAGAGAAAGAGAAAAAAAAGAAGAAAAATAAGGAGAGGACAGAGAAAAAAAGAGGAGGAGGAGGAAGAGAAGATGTGGTACTAGTGGTGGCAGTAGTAGTTTGGGCCAGGTTAGGAATTGGAAGCTGACAAACTCTCCATGAAGAGCCAAAGTACATAAATATATTTTGGTAGTACTGGGGACTGAACCCAGGACCTTTACAGTGAGCTACAATCCCAGTTCTTTCTTTACTTTGAGACAGGATTTTGATCAATCACCCAAATTGGGTTCAAACTTGCAATCCCCCTGTCTCGGCTTCTCAGAGTCCTGGGACTGCAGGCCTGTTTAAAGTATATATGTTTGTTTGTTTATTTGTTTGTTGTAACTACTTAATCCTGCCAGAAGGCCATAAAAGCAGCCCTAGACATGTTTAAACAGAAGAGTATGGCCCTGTGCCAATAAAACTTTATTTACAAGACAGGGAGCATGGTTTGGCCAGAGGCTGTAGTTTGCCGAGACCCCTGCTATCTCAGAAGGCACCGGACTCCCGGACTCCATATAAATTACACCCGGAGCTGGGAAACCCAGAAGAGCCCAGCCCCAGGATGAGAGCCCATGAAACAGGGAAGGGGCGGCGGGATGAGCCTTCCTGGGGCCGGGAGGGACAGCTGTGGGGAGAAGGGAAGGAGGGGTGACCTTTGCAGGCCTCCCCAGCGGAGGGGGACAGACACACACCAGACTGGGTACCTGCACCATGCCTGGAAGGTGACACGTTGGGAACCGTGAGGACCCCCTGGGGAGGCCTGGCGGGAGAGGGCTGAGGGTTCCGGGGCTGAAGGGGTGCGCGGTGTGTGGGGTGGGGTGTTTCCAAAGGCTCCTGGCAGAGTCTGGGCCAGGGACTGTTGGGAAAGTGGCTCCAACATCCCTGACAGTGCCTGGCGTCCAGCTGCAGAGACCAGGGCTCCCCGTGCACCCCAGACGCCCCACAGCCAGGACCCCAGCCAATCCCTGAAAGTCACCAAGGACATGCTAGAACCAAACAGAAGTCGGAGCCAAGGATGGGGTGGGGTGAGCCAGGGACCCCCAAGGGGTTCACCCCATGATCTCTGTGAACGAGTGAGGAGAAAGGGAGACAAGCGCAGGTTAGGGTGACCCAGGCGAGGCCAAGCCAACTGGCTGGACGCCCGTCCCCAAGGCTCTGCGCGGGTCCCTCTCCAACTTCGGGGATGCCCAGCTGTGCCAGGCCAGAGGGAAGTAGACAAGAGAGACATTGCCCAACTCAGCACAGCAAAGAAGACTCCACGGGAAAACGGATGGGAGACAACGAACTCTAACAATCCCAAATATTGAGGACGGGAAATCGATATAATCAAAGTTGCAGCAATTGTTCTCCATTCAAGGGGAGCCACTCAAACTGTCTCCCACAAACTCAGTCCCCCACACCGCCTGCAAGAAAGAATCCACCCATCCCTGACAAGTGAACTGATTTCCTCCGAGCTCTGCGGCCGCCAAAGCACTGCGCCCCTGGATGTCACAGGTGAATGATCTGGAAAGTTCCTTGCCCCTTTCGGAGCCGCCCGGAGGCATCACATCTCGATTATTCGATAGGGATTTTGTTAACCATTACCCCTGATGGGGGAGGAGGGCTCTGATCAAAAACTGTGCGTTAAGAAACCAATGGACAGCAGCTGTTCAGCTCTGTAGCTGTTCACGCAAAAAGAGGCAGCTCTCCTATCTCCAGCGGGCGTGGCGAGGATTTACTGTGCTTGCAGATGAAAGCACGGAGATTCATCCAGAGAATCGGGAGCTTGCAATGATATCTCTAACTCCTGTCCTCCGCTCAGTGACAGATATTTCCTGAGCAGCTACTAACTACATGCCGGCCACGACCCTGAAACAATGCACAAACAGAATCGCCTGCCCTTGTAGAAACTGGAATTGCGTCAAGAAAGGGTAAATCTGTTTGGGCTCAGACTTGCAGTGATCCTCCTGCCTCGGCCTCTCAGGTGCTGGATCACAGGCCTCTGTCGCCACGCCCGGCACACTGGCACGGATGAACACCTGGTCGGGGACAGGTCTAGAGAATCATCTCTTAGCAAGAACCCAAACCAAGCACCTACTATATACGCGGGGCTCGGGGTGCCTGGAGCCATGGCGCGGTGGCAGAGTCAGCCCAGCAAACCTGGTGGGTCAACTGCAAAACCTCCGCAGCCTCCACAGCCTCCTGCCGGGTCAGCAATGTGGGAGCCTCCGATCCTCCCCTGCGAGACCCTCCCTCATCATGAAGCATCCTCTCCTTTCATGGCGAAATCTACAGCTGTCATTCAACGGCTATCTTTCAAGCAGGGATTCAGACCTCGCGGGAGGAAAACTCACACTATATTCCCTTCAACGAGTCTGGTATGTTTGCCCCACCGTCCCAACGGCGGCCACCAAGCCCAAAGAGGATGCATGCGGGCTAGGTAGGGTTTGCCTAGCCCCACAATGGGACACCCAGGAGCAACACCCAGGAGGAGGTCAGGATGGAGAAGCTCGTCCTCAAGGTCAAAGTCCGGGTCACGAAGGACCAGGCTGAGGGGCGGGCAGTAGTCCACAGCCTCGGACAGGACGAGGCACAGAGAGAGTCAAAGCCCACCCCTCTCCAGGACAAGGGAGTGATAGTCCTGTCTGCGCCTCAGTTTACCCCTCTGCGAAAGGGGTGCGCAGAGCACGCGCCCCCACCAGACACAGGGAGGTTGGGAGGAGATCAACCAGTCCAGCTGCCTCGGGTGATGCTTTCTCTAAGGATCCCCGCTGGAAAACCGCGCGACCGCTACGACAATCGCTGCCGCCGCGGCCAGCCGGCTCGGAGGAGCCCGCCTCTGGCCATCTGGAAGCGGAACGAACTCTGGCCATCTGGAAACAGAGTCATGAACTCGAGGGGACACAGAGCTAGATCCAACGAAAGCGGGTGGGGATTTCTAGGTCCCCCCCTCTGCACAAGGGTCAGCCTGGGAGCGAGGCGCCTGGGCTTTGGCTCCAAAACCCACGCGCCCAGGCGCTTGGCTACCCGAAGCCGTCCCGAGCCAGGGACCACACTTTCCAGGGGCGACCCAGAGAGGACGCGTGTCGCCGCGTCTCTGGCGCGGGCTGGGTTCCCAAAGGGGCCCAGACAGGGCTCGGCGGCGGCGCGCTGGGGAGAGGCGCCGGCTGCTGGGCGCGAACTGGGGCAAAGTTCCTCGGCCCGGGTCGGGCACGCGGGGCGCGGAGCCGCGAGCCTGGCGGGCAAAGGCCAAGGTCAGCGGCTTCCTGGCCTGCCGCGGGGCCCAGGCCACCGTCCGGGCCGCCGCCCCCCATCCTTGGGGAGAGATCTGGGCTGTATTTTGGCCGGGGTGGGGTGGCGGGTCCCCTCCCCACCGCCCGCTCCCGCTCCCCCAGACTCACCCTCGCCCGGGTACAGGTGGCCCGTGACGCCCACCAGCAGCGCGGCCACCGCCACCAGCAGCGGCGCGGCCGCCGCCCCCCGCGCGCCCCCGGCGCCCATGGCTCCCGGAGCGCGGGGTCCCCGCGGATCAGAGCGCGCGGAGCCGGCCCGCGGGGAGCATCATCCGAGGCGGCAGCCCGGGAGGCTCCGGGGCCGCGCGTCCTTCTTTCCGTCCCACGCCGGGCCTCAGCGCGCACGGGAGAGGCCTGGGCACCGCTGGGGAGGGCGCGCGGCCTCGATCGCTTCAAAAGCGGTGGCGCGGCGCGGCGAGGGCGGCGCTGACCCCCTCCTGGCCACCGCGGCCCGGCCCGGCCTCGATCTCAGGGCCCGAAGCTCCGCGCTGCGCCCCGGGCTCTTGGCGCTCGGTCCCTCGCGCTTCTGGCCGCGATCTGCGGACTCTGGGACAGGGGGACGCGCGGACAGGGGGACGCGCGGGCGGGCACCTGGGCGGCGGGAGCGAGAGCTGCTCAGGCCCGTAAACAACGCAGCCGTCAGCTGGGCCCCGTATGGGCCGCGCGAAAAGGCGGCGCGGACTGCGGCAGGGAAGGGACCGCGCGCCGGGAGAGGCCCCGGGGAGGGGTGGAACCGGCGAGTGGAGCGCGGGAGGGGTGTGGCCTGGCCTCGCCCCGCCCTCCCCGCCTCCCCGCGCTGGGCCCCGCGCCCCAGGCTGTGAGCTCACCCGGGCCCAAAGGGGCGCCCGGGTTTCCCGCCCTGCGCGAGCGCCCCAAACAGAACCCAGTCTCCAATCTCAGATCCTGGAAGCGCCCCGGATGCTCGACCCAAAGACACGGATCCTATCTTTCTTTTGCCATTTTATTATTTTTTTTCCGACTTGAAGTCTATTTTGCTATTCTTCGGTTTTTATTTTTAAAAGCAAAAAATAAAACGTCATCACAAAATAACAAAAGAATCGCAGGGTTACATTGTTTTCAAAAGCAGTTACCCAGAAACAAAAAAAGATTCTGTCTGGATTCACTGTAACCCTTTTAAATGTTGCGTGGAAACATTGTTTCTCTTGGTGACGGGGAAGGGGGAGGGGGAGCTCTCAATTTTTGTGGCCCAAGCGAGTCGCGTTGGTCTTGATTCACCCCAGTCCCGCCCCGCCTGCCCCGCCTGCCCCGCCTGCGACTTTGGTCCTGCAGTGACCAAGCGGGCGCCCCAGAGTCCCAGCCTCCCCGCGTGCGCCCCCGCCCAGCGGGCCACGGCGACAGCCACGTGTCCACAGCCCCGCGCGCTCTCAGTGTGTCGCGGCCCAGGCCCCTGGGGCCAGACCGCGGTTGAAACTGAAACAGTGACACGGGACGATTATACGGACGTTCCTAAAAAGCAAACGGGGCGCCCGGGGCCCTCACGCGGGGCGCAGGTGAACGTGCTCGAATTCCAACGCGCGCGCCCGGAGCGCAGGGGTGTGAGGGTCTCGGAGCGTCGTTGGGCCCCAGGGCACCGCGGTGGCCATGCGCCCTGCAGGGGAGGGGGCTGAGTGTATGCAAAGCCAAAACTGGACTGGGGGGTGCGGCTCTTGACACACACACACACACCCCACTTCCTGTGTGGTGGGGGATCAGGGACTTGGGCAACTCCGTGTCTACCTCTCCGCTGTACTGGATTTACCCATTTCCCACGCCGAACTTGGGGAATGCGTGGGAAATAAAACTTAACCAAAGCGCCCCACGCCACCCTAGACCCAAGCCATTCACTTCTTCTCTTTATTAAATAAATACGCGTTAGCCAGGAGCAAGGCCCACGTTGCTTCAACAAGTCAGGGTTAGCCTGCCTAAAAGCCTTTCCGCGAGCGGGGACCACGCTGTCCACGCAGCCTGGCCTCCCTCGCTGCCCCTGGGAACCTCCCGCCACCCACGACACGCGAGTCCTCCCCTTCCTTTCTCCCCTCTGCCATCTCCTTAGCTTGCTTATCTCCACCCGAAATTCTTATTTATTATTTTAGGGCTGTCCTTCCCTCCCACCCCACAAAGGTAGGAATCTCATCTGTCTTGTTCACCACCTTACCCCCCCTCCCCCGTGCCTGACATTTCGGTTGGTGACTAAATATTTGTTGAATGAAAGAAAACACAGGCAGTAAGTAAGAAGCAACGTGCGAAAGGCACGCAGCTCGTTTCCTTGTGACGCTCACACTGGGGGTGTGGGGGGGACCTTGTGTGCGCCGAGTGCGGGATGCGGAAGGAGGTGTCCAGGACCTGATTTTGAGCTGAATTTTGAAAGTGAGGGGGAGCCGACTTCCGACAGAGGAGATCCTAATAGAGGAAACAGCCTCGCAAAGGCCCATGGGGATTTTGTTCATTATTATTATTATTATTATTATTATTATTATTAGCG
Source organism: Dasyprocta punctata (assembly GCA_004363535.1). Taxonomy (NCBI): domain Eukaryota; kingdom Metazoa; phylum Chordata; class Mammalia; order Rodentia; family Dasyproctidae; genus Dasyprocta; species Dasyprocta punctata. The sequence goes on along the minus strand of RJWM01031410.1, from coordinate 8,526 downwards.
CAGGTTCGCAGTGACTGATAAGGACATTGCTCGCGAGGAGTTGGTGCATGCCCAAAGCACACCTGCATTCTTTCTTCGCCCTCTTCTCCCCCCCCCTTTCCCCATCTCTTCCTCTACTTCCCCTCTTGCCAAAGAGTCACCTCCCCGTTTCCTGGTAGCCCCGGCTTGGATTTGGTTCTTTATTTACATTTTGGGTTTCTCATGGAAGAGAAACCGTGCGATACCTTAAGCTTGTGTGTCTGATCGATTTCACACTACGGTCTCCAGGTGTATCTGTTTTCCTGGTCAGAGGACCCTGTCCTGGTCCTGGGCCCTGAGGTTTAAAAACTGAAATTCTATTGAAATCGTTGAACGGAACTAGAAAGCCATTGCCTTCGGATAGCCTCCAAAACTCACCCAAGGGGAGCAGTCCAGGAGGAATAATGGGCTATTTACAGAGTCTCCGCCTGTTCCTTGCCAGATACAGTCATGCATGGATTCGGTGGCTTCGTCTCTGCGCAAACATCAGACAGCGTATTTACACAAACGGACTGCACACGTAGGTTGCATGGTGTAGCTTCTCGTTCCCGTGCTTCAAAACTATACAACACGTCACTCTGCTGCGCACTGTAGACAATGGCAGCTCGATGGTAAGATGTGTATTTAAGAAAACCCAGCCAGGCATGGTGGTAAGCGCTTGTACTCCCCAGCTGACTTGGAAACTAAGGCAGGAAGATCACGGGTTCAAACCCAACCTGGGCAATTTAGGAAGATCTAGTCTCAAAATGTAATTTTTAAAAAGGGCTGGGGGTGTAGCACAGTGGTAGAATGCTTGCCTAGCATGCAGGAGCTTCTACGTTTGCTCCCCAATACCACAAACAAATAAATGCTAAGTAAAAATTTAAAATAAAGCTATCAACATGACTATACTACTAAATGTATTAGTTATTGAAAAGCACAGTTACTCATATAATTAGATCAATTTTATATGTCTATATCTGTTAATCTAAACAACCCTTTCAAAGGTAATGATATGCAATATTACAACCATTGTCAAATTCCTATCATCTTGTTTGGTAAACCTGTAAATGTTATAGTGTTGGATTTGTTGTTGTTTGTTTGTTTGTCTCTTTTGCTTTTTGTTTTTCCTTTCTGCGTCTTTTTTTGCTTAAATAAAAAATTAAAAAATAAAATAAAGCTATCAAAACATTTAAAAGTCACAGTAAAAATACTAGATGACAGGAGTTTTTCAACTCCATAATGAGCCCATAGGACGCTTGTTGTAGGTACAGTCTGTCCTGGATAGGAACTTTGTTATGAGGGGCATAAATGTATTTATTTATATATTCATGTTTGGTTCTTCGAGACAGTCTCACTATGTAGCCCAGGTTGGCCTCAAACTCATGGCAGTCCTCCTGCCTCAGCTTCCTGAGTGCTGGAATTGCAAGCATGTACCACCATTCCCAGCATATTTGTCGATTTAAAAAAGGTAAGGAAAAACAGCAGCTTCAGGGTAGAGAAAATCACCAGACACTCCCTCAACGAAGTGATCAAGGTGGCTCCTGTAAGAAAGACATCACTGGGATAATGAAGTAACCCCTCCCCCACCAAGGGTCTGTCACTTAAAACATAGTATTGTAGCAACATTAATTTTTGATAAATGACTTAAAGAGCAAAACGAAAGAGAGATGATAGAAAACGGATGGACACTTTGTGGAGAAGGGAAGAGGATTTGGAGACAGAGCGAGAGAGATGGAGAGAGGAAGGAATAGTAAAAATGCTTAAGATGAGATATGCATATGTAGCAATTTCCCCAGAAGAATGTAAATCATTATGTCTGGGAAACAGGTACCAACAAATAAAATAGATGTGCAATAAACGCTGGAGTTTATTATATTAAAAAATATTAATTTGGCCATTGCAAAAGAAAATATCCCTAGATTTAGGAAATAAATTCTACAGTATGCAGAGGTAAAGAAGTATAAATATCCACATCTTATTTTCTTTTTTTTTTTTTCTTTTTTTTTTTCTTTTTTTTTGGTACTGGGGATCAAACTCACAACCTCACACCTGCCAGACAGGCACTTACACCACTAAGCTAAATCCCCGGCCCTAGTTTTTGAGACAGGGTCTCACTCTGCAGTTCAGGCTGGCCTTGAACTCACTTTGTAGCCCAGGCTGGTCTGGAACTCACAATGATCCTCCTGCCTCAGCCTCCCAAGTGCTGGGATCAAAGGCGTGCGCACCACACCTGGTTCTGCATCTTATTTTCGAATGGTTAAAAAAAAAAATGGGAAGCAGACACAGAAAGACAGAACAAAGCACACTAAGCTACATGTGATTAAAATATGGTGAGTGTGGCGAAACGTACTCAAATCTATCGTATCCTTACAACTTTTCTGGACCTCTGACATCATGCCAACACTGAAAGACAGAAGAAAAAAAAAAGTTGTGGCAAATGATCGGGACTTTCTGTTTCTCTCTGTTTTCAACAAAGCAGCTTTGGTTTTGACCTTGAAGTGCTTTGCACTTGGATCCTGTGCACTTTACTTGGTTTTTCTCTTTTTCTTTCTTCTCCAACTACTGGGAGGTGATTTGCAGCAGAAAGTCGGCATGACAGCACACAACATTCTCTTGTTCCTCCCCATGGGCTTTATTTTTCCCTTTTTGAAACTGCGAACATATGAAGGGAGGATGTGGCGTTCAGACAGAAAACACGCATTTTATGCTTCCCCAAGAACACATCGAAGCACTTCCATGGAGCGCGATCATTTGTTTATTTATTTACTTATTCGTTCACTTATTTATTTTTTAGACAGAGTTTCACTAAGTTGTTCCGGATGGCCTTAAGTTCCTGGGCTCAAGTTATCTTCCTGCCTCAGCCTCCTGAGTAACTGGGATCACAGACACCCACCATCTACAACTGACTTCCTTTATTCTTAAACAATCTCCATTTCTGACTTTCTTAGAATCTTCGGGTGCTTTTTCCCCCCACTTTGGGCATTTTTACTGATTTTCTTTTTGTATTGCAAAATACAGATCATAAAGAAATTTTCTTTTTTTCTTCGGTGCCAGAATTTCATGCATGCTAAGCACCCACTCTAACACCAACCTTCGCTTCTGCCCTGAATTTACCCTTTTTTTGTTTTGTTTTGTTTTGTTTTGTTTTGTTTTGTTTTTGCGGCACCAGGGATTGAACTCACAACCTCACACCTGCCAGACAGGCGCTTAAGCCATTGAGCCAAACTCCCAGTCCTGGTTTTTTGAGGTAGGGTCGCACTGTGTAGCTCAGGCCGGCCTTGGGCTCACGTTGTAGCCCAAGTTGGCCTCGAACTCACAATGCTCCTCCTACCTCAGCCTCCCGAGTGCTGGGATTAAAGGCGTGTGCCACCACGCACGGCTGAATTTACCATTTTAAATTGAACAAATCAGCCAAGCCTGCACACACACTTATAATCCCAGCACTCTGGAGGCTGAAGCAGGAGAATTGCATCGATTTCAAATTCAACCCCAGCTTGGGCTACATAGGAAATTCAAGGTGAGCCCAAACCACACAGCAAGACCCTATCTCAAAAAAAACCAAAAACATAGATGAATAAAAGTTTAAAAATCAAGCAAATGAGTTGCTAACCTTTGGTGCACCCAAATATTGTATAATAGTTACTGATTATCCATCTCCAAAATCCTTCATCTTCCCTATTCAAATCTGCACCAATTAAGCAGTTCCCCTTTTTCTGTCCTGGTCCCTGGTACCCACAAATTCATTTTCTGTCTGTATGGATTTTCCCCTTTCTGGGCATTTCCTGTGAATGTCAGCTTGTAATAAATGATCCTCCTGTGACCACCTACTTTGACGTGGAATAATGTTTTTGAGGTTTATCGTTGTCCTGGCATGAACCAGAGTTCTTTGTCTTTTACAGTTGCATGAAATTCCATTATCTTTGGATTTTGCTTAATAAGACCCTGTCCACACTCTAATTTTGAACCTATACTCAAATCTAGGCTTTTTCAAGCTGCAATGGGTAACCCGCAGGAATTTTCTGAGTTGTCAAACTGCTCGGGTTTCTGATGCTGAAAATCGCAAGCACTTTTTGGTCCGGAGCTGGGACCAGAACCCATAGCCTCAGCAATGTCAGGCCAGTGCTCGACTGGGAGGTATAGCCCGGCCCCAAGACTTCCTCTTAACGAGTTTCTGTGAGTTTAAACATCCATGCAATTCAATGAGTAAAATCTCTCAAAGGATGACGCTTTCTACAAAAGTGTTTGTACCTGAATCAGGCAAAAACACAAAGGAACAGTCAAGTTATTCACAGGTACCACCCTACAGTGTCTTCGGCTCCTTCCCGGATTCCTCTTCCCATGAGCTGAAAGAGAAGGTGCCTCATCAGGAAAGATGAAGCTGGAACCCATGTGAAGTATATTTATTTCTCAAAAGTGTTTCTTTTCGTAGTTGCAGATATACAAGGCCCTTTCCCAATGGCCGAGAGAGACAGTTATCCCAATCCAGATAGAAATTCCCTCACTCTCCTCTTTCCCTCTCTTTCTCTCTTCTTCTTCTTTTCTTCCTCCTTTCATCTCTTCCTCCTTTCCCCTCTTTCTTCTTTCTTTCTTCTTTCTGGTTTTGGAGGGAGAAGGGGACTAGGGATTCAGTCCAGAACCTTTGTACTCAGCTACATCCTAAACCCTCTTCTTATTTTTTAGTTTGAGACAAAGTCTCACTCAGAGTTGCTAAAATGCCCAGACAGGACTTGAACTTAAAATTCTCCTGCCTCAGCCTCCCAGAGAGTTGGGATAACAGGCAGGCACCACCATAGCTAGTTTGCTTGCTTCCTTTTCTTCTTTCTTTTTCTTTCTTTCTTTCTTTGTTCATCTTTGTTTTTCTCTCTCCCTGTAATGGTTGATACATTGTGTCAACTTGAGAAGTTTAGAAGTCTAACTAAGTGACTCAACAGTTCTATATCCTAGGGTGTAGAGGACATGCCCTAGGGCAGCTGTTTATATCCTAGGGTGTCATGAAGGTTGATATATTGTGTCAACTTGAGAAGTTTAGAAACTTAAGTAAGCAACTCAGCAGGGGGCCTGGGGCCTCATTTTGTAAACAACCTCAGTCCATACAAGAGGAGGGTACTGAGATGGTATGAGTGCTACACCCACTCTAGACCAGGTAGCCCGCTTACAATTTAAGGGAAGAAAAGAGGCTTGCTCCCCAACCCCTTTTTGTTTCTTTTTTGCTGTCTTTGACTGCCATGGACTGCTGCCCCTCTGCCATACCACCCTGCTTTGGAGCCAGCTGAGTATGGACTGAAACCTCCACAAACTGTGAGCTAAATAAACTTTTCCTCTTTAATTTGGGGCATTGGATATTTTGTCTCAGCAATGAGAGAAAAGTGACTAACACACTCCCCTTCTTCTACCTCCCTTTCTTTCTTTTTTCTTACTTTTCATAACCCCTGAGTGATCTACCCAAATTTAAGGCATTCATTCTTAACCGCACTTACCCAGTTTCTTTTCCTGACATTCAGAACCATATAGACAACTTCCCAGGGGTTTTCTAACCTGGATGTCTGGTAGACACAGTCGATCAAAACAATCTAACTGCTCAGTCATCACCCAGTGATAGAGAGCTTGCTGGCACCACAAACAACCAACCTTTAAAGAAGATTACTGTACAAAATCCTATAACTAAAGTGAAAGTGTTGCTCCAACATAAATAAATACCTGAAAATCGTGTGGTGTCCTATCATGAGTTAAATATACATGGAGATGAAATCTTCAAAAAAAAATTGACTACTTAACAATCAGATAAATAATTGCAGTAGAACTGGACCATTTTTGTCTCAAAAGGATGGGGGTGCTGGAACACACATATATACATATTCACAGGTATTTCTGGAATCACGAATCTCTTCTAATCACCACTTATGAAATTAACGAACCTTTCATTTTTCCTGTTTGAATTATTTTAACTGTGTGTACTAAATTTTTTTTAAACAAACAAATGACAGCTGTTTCTTAGTCACTTCGCCATAGCTACAAAGATACATAAAATACAAAGAAAACATGTAACGGCCATAGTTCTGACCCAATTTTTTAAAAAATAACCATAGTTATTTTATATGTCCCTTCATAGAAGGACACAAACAAATAGGCTTGAATAACTTTTTAAAAACTTTCTATTTCTAGGGAGGAGAACAAAATATTATAAAGGAGGCATCATTCTCTCCCTTTCTCAGAAAAATAACTCCAATTCAAATCGAAATGTAGAATGTAGAAAAATGATTCTGAAATTCATTTAACCCAATGTTTTGGTTGTTTTGGGGTCTCCGCTTTCTCCCCTTCCCCTTCCCCTCCCCTCCCCCTCCTCCTCCTCCTGTAGTTTTCTTCTCTTTTAGTTTCTCTCTCTTTTTTTTAGCGTTTGTTTGTGATACACGTGATCCTTATCACCCTCATCTTGGGGAGCTGGTACATGAGCCACTCCCATCTTAATCAGTTTTGCTTCCCTTACCCCGCCCCGCCCTCCTGCCTCCCCCAACCCAGCTGTGGACACTGAGGGTTAATAATTCCTGGCCCTGGAGACCCCAACCCTGTGTGCTATAAAACTGGGAGCCGCCTCCCCCGTCTCCCGTGAGATGCCGGAAGCTCAGTATCCCCAGGGTGGGGCATCAGCCTCTGAGGAGAAGCACTGACCTCACAAGTAATTTACTCAGCATGAGGGGTGCAGCTTGGTAGTAGAGCTCTTGCTGGTCCCACCCCTGGTACCCAGGGAAAAAAAAGCCAGGGTGGGGATGGAAAACATCAGAAGTGTCTGGAGGACAGGCAGTAATATTACTAGGTAATAAAGTGTGATAAAGCTAAAATAAGTTTTAATAGGCATAGGTAGATATGGTTGAATAACAAGCAAAACAGAAGACAGATGATGGGAAATAGGGAGATCAATGTTTACATGGGGGAAGCAACAAGAGATGGAGGCGGGGAGAGGAATGGGAAAAAAGAATTGAAGGACAGCACTCGGGAGGCTGAGGTAGGCGGAGCGTTGTGAGTTCGAGGCCGGCTTGGGCTACAACGCGAGCGCAAGGCCGGCCTGAGCTACATAGTGCGACCCTGCCTCAAAAAACCAGGGCTGGGAGTTTGGCTCAGTGGCTTAAGCGCCTGTCTGACAGGCGTGAGGTTGTGAGTTCAATCTTCGCTGCCACACACAAAAAAAAGAATTGAAGGAAAAAATGGACGTAAAGTTTTTGCAGAGGGGAAGGAGACCAGGAGTGGGAAGCAGCAGGGATGAATAGGAGAGAACCAGAAAAGAATCGCGACCTAACGCTCACGTAGCGACTCCCCTCAGTAAGTGTCATCCCTGTGTACTGTGGACACCTACTAACAACAGTAAATTTAACAAGAAAGAATCATCTACAAAGAAAAATACCCCAATTTGTAATAATGTATTTTTAAAGGTGCCTTCCAGGCAGTTGGAAAGAAAGAAATAATCTTCCCCGACATGATAATTTTTAAAAAATAATAAATAAAGTTGACATGGTGGGGCAGCCCTGCAATTCCATCAGTCTAGGAGGCTGAGGCAGGAGGATCAAAAGTTTGAGCAACTTAGTGAGAGTCTGTTTTGAAATTTAAAAGAAAAAAATTATTGTTTTGTTTTGTTTTGAGACAGGGTCTTACTATGTCATGCAGGCTGGCCTGGACTTACAATGATCCTCCTACCTCAGCCTCTTGAGTGCTGGGATTAGAAGTGTATGCCACCACATCTAGCAAAGAAAAAACTGCTGCTAGGGGTATAGCTGAGTGGCATAAGTGCCTGCCTGGCAAGCACAAGGTCCTGAGTTTGATTCTCAGTACTGAAAACAAACAACCAAAAAGCAGAAAAAAAAAGATGCTAAAGGACTGGGGATGTAGCTCAGTGTGAAGGCCCTGGGGTCCATCTGCAGTACCAAAAACGTAGATGTGGAAGGAGGACGGGGAAGAGGAGGAGGGAAAGGGAGGGGAGGGGAAGAGGGGGGGGAGGAGCAGAGATAACCAGCAATTCGAAAATCTCTTAAGTGTTTGATGAATGGATTTTAGAAACTAGACCTAGCCGGGCATGGTGGTGCACGCCTTTAATCCCAGCACTCGGGAGGCTGAGGCAGGAGGATCGTTGTGAGTTCAAGACCAGCCTGGGCTACAAAGTGAGTTCAAGGCCGGCCAGAACTGCATAGAGAGACCCTATCTCAAAAAATAGGGCCGGGGATTTAGCACAGCACCCTCAGTGCCTGGCTGGCAGGCGCAAGGTTGTGAGCTTGATCCCTGGTACCCTCCCCACCAAACAAAAGAAAAAAAGAAAGAAACTAGAACTAAGAATTCGTTTCAATACCATTTACTAGTGTAAAATTTAAAGCATGATATGAACTACAATGGCACAATGCAGTAGGTATCAGTCACCTAAGAAAAGCATTTTCCCAGCACAAAGTCACCACAGAAATCAAAACAACCCAAAGAGAAGACAACTAAGTCTGCCTTTCGGAGGCCTGTGTGACGGGCATGAACCCCAGGAAGAGAAACACTCGC
>RJWM01031409.1:0-22418 GCA_004363535.1 Dasyprocta punctata | reverse complement strand
GGACTGATGTTGAGCCTCTTGATCTGGCTATGGTTGAAGGTAGGATTTTATCCCTGTCCCCAGGCCTCCAAATGCATTAGATCAGTGAAGGTGGAACTATTATTAGATATCTAAAGCAGTTACTGCCTCTGTCAGTGACTAATCTTCATGTTCCAATGTCTTTATGAGGACAAAGAGCTCCTGCTTTAACTTGTCCTCTCTTGCTAAGTTATTCATTCAATGAGCGTATGCATCCCCTTTCCTGTTTCAGTTAGATTTTCTGCCACTTGCCACCATGAGTTTTGACTGATACCATTACATTCATCAACAGCTTTAAACCACATTCAGGTTCTTTTGTATCAAATTGAGAACCCAACGACAGGCACTTTTTAAAACTCTGTATTTTCATTATCCATAAAACTGATGAAATAGAATTTTATTTGGAGCCATTGGTGGTGTCATTGATCTTGCTCAGAGCATAGAAACCATACCAGTTAGGGTAACAGGATTTGGGGTACTCATTAGCTAGGTATAAAGATCTGTTATGTAGGTAGCTGAAGACACAGGAAGGGAACCCTGAGCCATCCTGGAGGAAGCAGGGATCATCACTAGGGCCGAGGGGGAAATGGGAAGTTTAGAAGTATTAAACTTTGGAAGCCTGCAAATTATCCTATGGATTCAAGTGTTTTGCTGCAAATGACGGGATTGCGTTCCGATTGGAGGTCCCATAGCACATGCTCCTGTGACTCATTTTCTTCATCTATTTACCTGTTGGTGCCTCCTAGGCTGCTTCTGGATCCCAGGGACTGTGCTGTGATGGGTGTTCCAGGGCAGATGTTTTCCCAGTGGGCTGACTCCATTTCTCTGGACACATTCCCAGTGACAGAATGACTGAATCGCTTGGCCACTCAGTTTTAAATTCTTGAGGACCCGCCACACTCCTTCCCATCTGGCTGGACTCGTGAACATCCCACCCACAGCACACAACAGCTTGGTGTTCTGTGCGTCACCTCGGACACGTCTCTTTCCTCTTCCTGGTGATGGCCATTCTGCCAGGCACAAGAAGCCATCTCATTATGGTTTTCATTTGCTCTTCTGGGATGGTCGGTGATGATGACCGCTTTTCACACATCTGCTGGCCATTTTTGTATGTGTTCTTGGAGAAATGCCTGCTTTGGCCCTGTGTCCATTATGGTAAATGAAACAAGCCAGATTCAAAAAGACAAATACACAATCTCACTGAGGCACAAAATCTAAAAAACACAAATTCATGAAAGTGGAGAGTATGGAGGTGGGTACAAGAGGCTGGGTGAGTGGGGAAAGATGATGTGGATAAAAGATACAAAATTTCAGTTAAATACACAGCTAAGTGGGGACTATAATGAATAATGATGCTTTGTCTATTTTTAAACTACTCAGAGAGTATTTTAAATGTTTTCACCACACAAATTAACAAGTATATCAGGTGACAGATTTGTTAGTTCGCTTGGTGTAATAACTCCACCTTATAAGCATACATCAAAACATCCTGCTTCAAGCCCTAAATTCATAATATAACCAATTAGTTTTTGCAAGGTGTCATTAAACTTAGAGGAAGCATCTCATAAAATTGAAATTGGCATCCTAGAGGAGAGGACCTGTAGGCTGGTGGAAGGGGCCCCATGGGCCCGGGGTCCAGACCTCTGGATAAAGGGAGGCTGCTGGCTGGTCTGAGGTCTCTGAGAAAGTACAGTAAGGCTCACTGGAGATGCTGTGGGGACAGCCATGAACTGGACTCTGCTCTTTCTGTGGGACGAATTACCACTGCTCGGACGAAGCCACGTGCTGGCTTGAAAGTGGTAAGAATGAAACAACAAAGCAGGATGAGTCTCATCTTCCTCTTTCCAGCTCTGGTCTTTGTCTAGAAAGTTCTACTGGCAAAAAACTCTCAGTGGTCTGGATGTCAAAGACATGTCATGGCTTTTAGGGCGCAGAGCAGAAATCTATGCTTGAATCTGAGCATACGTGATTTCGTACCTGGAACAGTACCAGCCGCCCTGTGCATCCAGCAACTCCAAGACAGAAATCGGGCACAGGAGGAAACTAATGGAGGACGGGGAACCAGAGAGTCTCTGGTATTGACAGCAAAGTGGCCTCATGTAGGGCCACACAGGAAACGCCCAGCAAGACCATTTTACACCACACAAAGGTTTTGTGTGTCTTGGAAAATAGATATCAAGTTAGCAGAAACCTAAATCAGTGCACAGGGAAGGAAGCAAAAATGTGAGAAGAAATGAGCCCCGCAATGGAGGTACGGACCACCGCCCTCAGCTCCACAGGCCACGGCTGTACCCGGAACACAGGGCTGGCATTTTATTAGTGTAAACCAAGAACTTTTTGCTAATAGGTTCAAAAATAAATTGAAAAGAGTATTCTCATCTTTTTCAAATAAAGTAACACATGCAATTAATTTTTTGTCTTTAACCCCCTATTAAGCAGAATAGAGTCATTTATCACATCTCTTAGTTTGATTGCACATTCTGTAAAAGTATAATTATGTCTTAAAGCCCAAGGTAGAAGGGTTTTCCAAATGTTTATTTTGTATTTGGTACCTCAGAAGGTCCCTTTACCCCGCTTCTGGGAGACAGTTATGACACAGCAAGGCACACCCCACATTTGGTTGCTTAGATATCTTAAACCCATGCTGTTCAGACAAGAATGATTTTGTAAAACACCAACCTAATTTAGCAATTGAGTTCTTGCTGATGAATTTCAATGGGAAAGGGTAATGAGCCAAACGCTTGTTGTCAGCAATGCACCAACAGTCAGGACACAACCTGCAGCAGGTAGATGAGTTGGGCAGCAAGTGTGAACCCCCTGCCAGTGGACATGGACCTGGGGCTGGGTTCAGAGCTGCTTTGATTGAAGACCTGGCTAAAGTCCATCCATAGCAGCCCCATCCCCTGGGCCTACACACGTATCAGATCAGTGAAGGCGAAATACTGGACATCTGAAGCAATAAGTTTTCTGTTGATGACTAATTTTCCATGTTTGAATATTTTCACAGGGACAATGAGCCCCAGCATTAATTCACGCTCCTTTGGGAACTCAAGGGCCCACTTTCTTCTCAGACAGCAGTGACCCAAACGCAGTATCTGGGAAGTTCTGTTGACCTTCATTTCAATCACAGCAGGTGTCAAAAAATTGCTTTCCATAGCAGTCAAGAACTTAGTCTCTAAACACCGCGATTTTGTTTCAAAGAATGCGTAGGGTTACGAACTTCGCTCTAATCTCCTGTGTGCAGAAACACCGACAGCACGGCATGTTTCCTCCACCGCCAAGAATGCTTGTTCAGTGGTCTGAGGATTTTAAAGTTATTTGCCTCCCAGTGTTCCAAGATACTGCAGTTTTCATTCTGATTTTCTCCAAATTCAAACATCTCCCTATTTAAAGGTTCTAAGATTCTTTCTGACATGTTGTCAGAAAGTCAGTCAAATACATTCTGTAGATACATCATCAATTACTAGAATCCATTCAGCTTGAATTCCAGATGAGATGCTGGGCTAAGTTATGGAGACCCAAGTTATGTGACTCAGTTGCCACCACTGAAGACAAGATCACTCAATTAATAACCAGGTGCAAAATATTTCAGTGTCAAAAAAAAAAGCCATAAACTATTGGCCCAAAAGCTACTGCACTAACCAAAGAACTGCTAGAAAAAGACATGTTGGAAACTGTAGTGGCTGGTTGAGTGTGTCAACTTGAGACATTTAGAAGCTTAACTACATTGGCTTAGCAATTCTACACCCTAGGGTGTAGAAGATCCACCCTAGGGTGGTCATCACCTGGATGGTACAAAAGGGAAGGGGGAAGGACGGATAAAGTTCTGTTCTTTAGAGGAGCTCCGGTCTTCACCTTCGGCTTGGGTGTCATCTCCTGACCTATAGCGCAGACTCTGCAGCTTCCATCTTGGATCCTTCAGCCTTCCATCGCAGACCCATCGGCCTGCTGGTGTAGACTTGCATGGCACCCTGCAGTGAACTCCAAACTCTGGGTTGAATCCTTTCACCTCCGGCATGCAGACACCCTCCACACACTTCCTCATCCGACTCTTTGACTGACCATCATAAGCCAACCTTGTAATTTCTTACACATTCATATATCTTGAGTTATATCTGTTTTCTCTAGTAAAACTCTTACACAGAAATGAATCTGCTCTCTGCCTTTGAAAAGTTCCAACAGTTAGTCTCTGGAGATGACCTAAAACAAGATGCATTTCCTGAGAAGACATCACCTTGTGACTTAAATAAGCACGAGGTCATCTTGATTGTATCAAGTGATTGCATATTACTTGAGGGCAGAAATATGAGAGTGAGGGGGAGATGGAGAGAGAGGGGAGGCAGGGACTTTTGGAGGAGGGTTCAGGAATAACAACTTGTCTGTCTAGCCACTTACTCCGTGTTGCCTGGACTTCTGCATTCTCCTACTTCTCCCTGGAAATCTTCACGAAGATCCACGGGTTCTGTGATTTTCTTGCCATTGTGGCTTAGTGAGGGAAACAGATGTCAAGGATAAGAGAGAGGGAAGAAGATAAGCAGCTACAAAGATGAACTAAATTACCACTCCACGAGATCACCCGCTACTCTCACTCATCATCTTCGGAGGTCTGATCTCCACAGCCTGTGAGCCTCCTAAAGACACAGACGTTGTCACAGATTTACTATGGCACCAGCAGGCATCCATGAATATCATATGTGCACGTTGGATCAAGTTCATTAAACCAAGTTATAATCTACAAATGTGCCTTCTCTTAAATTTTGGTAAATGTCACTCGGGAAGCTCATTCTTATTTGAACTCTTCAGTGAAATGAGTTAGCTTTACTCACTGGAAATATGAAACTAAATTAGCTTCTGTATTTGAGTCAGTGGCAGCCAGGCACTGAGAAAGCAAATCTGCGAGTGAGCTGGTAGTACACTTACATTTCCCCTTCCTTGGAGCCGGGCGTGGTGGCGCACGCCTTTAACCCCAGCACTCGGGAGGCTGAGGTAGGAGGAGCGTTGTGAGTTCGAGGCTGGCTTGGGCTACAACTTGAGCAAGGCCAGCCTGAACCACATAGTGTGACACTGCCTCAATAAAAACAGGGCCGGGAGTTTGGCTCAGTGGCTTAAGCATCTGCCTGGCAGGCATGAGATTGTGAGTTTGATCCCCCGTACCAAAAAAAAAAATTTTTTTCCCTTCCTTGACATTATAATACTGGATGAATCAATTTAGAAAATTGTAGCTCTGTTCCATACAGCAAGTCATAAGCAACTTCTCATTGTACAGCTTCTTTAGAAACCAGGCAGCGTATCTACCGCTTCCCCACAGACACTCACCTGACCAGGGCTGGGGAGCAGCAGTCGTCTCCATCTTGTGCACTTAGCAGTGAAGCCACATAGCCATGCTCTCCAGGCATCTCGTCGACCAAAACCCAGACTGAAACAGCCTCCACCTGAACCTCATCAGGAGGGCAGGCCCAATGGCCACAGGAAAAATGTAGCATTCCCCTGCTTAGAAAAAGACCTGTACTCCTGTCCAGACCTGTTTTTGATGGAAAGAGAATAGCTAAATAGCAAAAGTCACTGCGAGTGTGTGGGGCAGGGATGTCTTCTCGGCTACCTATCGGCAATAATCTCCCACGGCTCTCAGTGGTTATTGTGATGATCAGTTGTATGGGTTTTGTTGATCTCAGTGGGTATTGTGATGATCAGTTGTATGGGTTTTGTTGATCTCAGTGGGTATCGTGATGATCAGTTGTATGGGTTTTGTTGATCTCAGTGGGTATCGTGATGATCAGTTGTATGGGTTTTGTTGATCTCAGTGGGTATCGTGATGATCAGTTGTATGGGTTTTGGTGATCTCAGTGGGTATTGTGATGATCAGTTGTATTGGTTTTGGTGATCTGGGCCTTGCATACGTTTGTCTTCTTGCTCACTGCTAATTCAGAGAATTGAGGAAATTCCTTAGTAACAAGGTATGAAAAACTTAAAATAATTGAAAGTACTCACATTTTGGAAAGCATGTTCATATTCATCTTCCACAAACATTACTTCATTAGCTGCCCTGGTGATGATCCTATGTGAGAACCTGTTCTTTCAGGAAGAGTAAAACCATCACAGAAAACACTAGAAGGCAAGACATCAATCAATCAGCTCACTGGAGGGACCTGAGAAGGTAAGGGTGCTGTTGGCAGCCTGTGTACACAGAGGTCCTGCTCTGCTCCCTACCCAATGAACTGAGCCGATTTCACAGCTCAGGAGGCCCCCTGACAACAATGTTCTCTGGCAATAAGTGGTCCCCCAACAGGGCACCTTAAAACAAGGAAGGCATCTTTTAACAAGGGTCATCCTCCTTCGAAACTGTAGAGAAAATCATGGAATTGATTCATAGCCAAGAGGGTCTCCCAGGTGCTGAGACATCTAATGTGTAATTGTATTGTCAGGATATGCTGCCAGCCCTCAACTTGAAATGCAGTCTGATACTTCAGAGCAGTGGTTCACCCGTGGCACCCAGGACCTGGACTGTCCACCCTTCTGATTCAGGAAATCCCTAGGGGATCTCATTCAGCTCGTGGGGTTGGGAGGGTGGGTGGAGAGACCAAGGACGGGTCCATCTGTTCAACCAAGCAAAGTTCAGCCATGAGTGGCAGCAGCAGGGGGAGTCTCAGCAGCCTGTCAGCAGACAGGACTGTCGTGACAGGGAGGGTGGGCAGCAGGCCGCGGCGATAAGGACTGCAGACGCCTGAGCAGTGTGCACAAAGTGATTGGTCCTCTGGGACCCGGAGCTGCACGGCAGCCAGCAAAGAGGCGTTTGTGCAAACAGCCATGGGCTCAGCCTCAGCAACGGCAGATGATGTTGATGGCCTATGAGGATGAAGACCACTTAGAGCCTGAATCTCAGAATTAGGTCAACAACCTACATGCAAATGTCTCTTCAGCAGACAGTGACTGTCACCCAGAGCATGTGATTCTCTCTCCCACAGGAGATGTGTGTCGCGGAGAGATGGCTTCACGGGGAGGACCATGCCTCCAAGCCCTTCTGCATCTAGAAGGAGCCTTGTGAGTGCTCTGTGCTGATGGAAAGTGAAGGGAGGTGTGTGTGTGTGCCTCCTGCCTACAGTGAACTACGGTGGTACTTCTCACTCCCCTCTCTCCATCCATCAGCTCCAGAGGGACAGATTCTAGGACCCCAAACTGACTGACACAGTGATTTAAGCTGCCCCCAAGTCAGGAACAATGTGTTAGATTACTGGAGAACAAGGGTAAATATTTGGTATATTAAACTATTTAAACGTGGGGGTCTGTTTGTTATGGCAGCTGGCTTTACCTTAACCAAAAGTCAAGATAAGGTGAGAAATAGCTGTGCCTGCCTGGTGCACAGTCCTCAGCCCTCCAGCTTCCTTCTCTAAGCAGCCACCACGCTGTCCTTCCCACAACACAAACTTCGCATCTTGAAAGTGTTGTCTGAATCCCAGTCTCTCGTATCTGGGTGAAATTTAAGTCCTTTGCACAGGCCTGGATCCCATTCCATGCCTGCATGGCAATCTACACACCAACTGGCCCCCTGCTTAGCCCGAAACCAATCTTCCCTCTCCTGGAGACTGATGGAGTCATGTGGCATAGAGGGTAGAGCTTAGCTTTCAGAGTCAGAAAGTATTTGGTTTGAATCCTGGACCATTTTATCTCTAAGGCACTTTAGCCCAGTTTCTAAAGCAATTGAGCCTCAGTCCTTTGATCTGGAAAACAGAAACATCATTATTCCTTCCAGATGGATTGCGGACAGGATGTATACATACAGCACACATAAAGATGTGCTCGATAAATGCAGTCCTGCAGCTGCTTACCAAGCCTCACTTGTATCCCAAACTCCCTGACAAATGCTTTCCCCTTGTTTGCCATCTTATTGCTCCAAGTGAGGCTCAGGAAGTTATCTTCATCCTGTGTTGGCTGATGAGAATTGGAAGAGCTCACAGCTCCTTCAAGGTCATACATAAGGCAAAAGGAAAACACTCACCTTGAACCCCACACCCATCTCACAGGAAAGTGTTCCTTATGCTATGCTCCAGCCATCCTTGGAATCACACACACCATCTTTTGGTTTTATAGAGAGCTGAGGGATTAAAGAAAGATTTTTGAACTTTGAGTTAATCTGGTTCTACTCCTAGATCATGTGTGTAGACTTGAAAAAGAATTTTATCTGTGGGGCAACTACATTCCAAGAAGAAATGTCTTACTTGTGAACACTCTAGAGGAAGTCTGTTGTGACCAAGCTTTGGATGCTGCAAGACAATTGGACATCACTTCCACTGTGCTCCATTGGGGACAAGGGTCTTGAGGTTCCATCCATCTCAGATTCAGAGAAAGAGAAACATCATTCCAGCTTTCAAAGGAAGAGTACCACAGAGTTCGTGGCCACTCCAGTCTCCATATTATCCTTTCTGGTGAGCACCCAGCTACGGCTTCCACAGCTTCCTCAAAGCTTACTGTTTTGCATAATCGACGACAGATTCAGAGTCCTGAAAATCTGTGAGGCCCGTTTTGTCAGTGAGAATCGATATCTGCCATGCCCGACAGTCCCTGCTGATGCTGTCGGAGTGGACCTGCCTGCTCGCCGTGAGCTCCATTCCTTCTAAGATGCTATTTTCCTCCGTAATACCCAAGTACCTCCAATATTTGCCATTTCCGGTGCGGTGCGGCTATGACTCCCTCACTTGAGTAGACTTTGAGCCTCAGGACAAGCTTCCAGCAGGAGATACAGAAAACATTGTCCATCTGTCCAGCTCACAACCCAGGAGGCCCATGCTGTATGGAGAAAGGAGCATAGAATGTGGGGACCTGCATAAAGACTACCTATTAAACCAGCCCAGAGTTCCTCCTGGAAAGATTTGGTACCTATCATTTAAATACCAGACTTTCAATAAAGCCAGCTTGGTCCAGATGTGAGAAAGGAGCCACTGGAGAGAAATATCCAGGTCTATTGAGAGAGGTGGAGCAGGAGTTTAGGCTCTTTGTCCTGCCTCAGGGAGCTGAGGCCTGACTGCAGCGGGCTACTTGGCTTCAGATTGTTCTGCAATGGGACTAGAGATCCTGGTCCTAGAAACTACTCAACCCTGACTCTATTCCTCCTAAGAAAACTGGAACCATGCTAATACATACCTGCCAGGTGGCTGTAAGAACTAAGAGTTCACATACATTAAAATACCTCATGCCTGGCTCAGGCATGACTTTTTTGCCAGCCTGTTCTGTTGCCCACTCGCCTGCTCTTGGTACCACTACCCTCTGTGGCCAGGTGAGTGTTTTACTGAGTGCTATTGTACCATTTTTCAGGCCCACTCTGGTCAAAGTCTTCTTTTCACAACTTTCTCCCATCCTGAAGCCTCCACTCCATCCATCAGGTGGCTCTCTGTCACATCTGCAAATGCTCCAAGTCAAAGCCTCTCATTAAATGTGTTATGCAGAAATCACGATGACCAGTGTCAAGCAGGGTGGAGCGCTTCTTTGGTGAGTGCAGTGTTTCCTTTCTAAATATGTGGATACCATTCTCATAACAAGGGAGTCCCTCTAAATTCCTGGTTAGTATTGACATTATTCTTGGACAGCAGTATCTTTACAAAATGACTGTAGAAATTAGTTCTACTACAGTAGAAACTGCAGGGCTGGGGATATAACTCAGTGGCACAGCACCTGCCTGGCAAGTATGAGGTCATGAGTTCGATTCCCAGTACTACTACTACTACTAATAATAATAATAATAATAGAAACAGCAGCCACTAGGCTTTTGTTGAACTGCTCTGACAATATCCTAGTTTCACTCTTCATCAACCACTTATACACAATCATGGGCATGCACATTAAAACAGATATAATTTTTTAATAATACATTTATTATTCTATGTTCCCTCTGAAATTCTGTGTATAACTGTGCCTTATAAGTGCTTCCTAGCTTTTTTAAAAAAATAATTTCATGAACTTCCAGTAGCAAAGGGAACATCTGAGTCTATCCAATCTCACAGTTTGGGTGCTGTGCTTTGTCAAATGTTCTTGGAGACCAATGGAGGCAATTAACAGAATGAAGAGACAGTCTATAGAATGGAGGCCATGTTTGCCAGCTACCCACCTGATGAAGGATTAGTATCAACAATATATAAAGAACTCATAAAACAACACAAAGAAACAAGTAGTCTAATTTTAAAAATGGGTAAATGAACTGAATAAACACTTCTCAAACAAAGAAATACGAAGAGCCAGTAAATGAATTTTAAAAGTTCAATCATTAGCCATCCAGGAAATGCAAATAAAAATTACACATCATCTCAGTCCTCTTAGAATGACTATTTTAAAAATATCTACAAATGCTGGCAAGGACATGGAGAAAAGGAAATTCTTCCACACTGCTGTTGGGAAGGTCAGTCAGTACAGTTTCTATGGAAAACAGTATGGAGGTTCCTCAAAAACTAAAAGTAGATCTAATATGTTATCTTGGTAACTCACTGTCTTAGTTACTTTTTGCTCATTGCTGAGACAAAATACCTGACGCCCAAAATTAGAGAAGGAAAGGTTTATTTCTTACAGTTTCTCGGGAGTTTCAGTCCATACTTAGCTGACTCCAAGTAAGCATAGTGTGGCAGGGCTGCCCTTCATGGTGGCTGCAAACCACAAGGCGTGCTGGGGAGAGAGAGAGCGGAAGAGGAAGCACGGAAGCACAAGAGGAAGACCCGCCTTCCCTTACACTGTACCTCAGCTCCACCCCTGGGCATGTGCAGCACTCACATTGCCAGTCCCAGCACTAGACAACAAACTGAACACAAGCACTAGACTCAGCCCCACCAACAGTATGAGGACTTGGGGGGACATAGCATACCCAATGCACTCACTTCTAGAAACACATCCAAAGGTAATGAGATCAGCACATCAAAGAGACACATGTGTTCCATGCTTACTGCAGTGCTACTCACAGTGGCTAAGAGAGGGAGGCTATCAACAGATCAATGCACAAAGATAATGTAATATGGAACATATACAATGGGAGTATGATTTGGGCATTAAAAAGATTTAGATCCCATCATTTGCAGAAAAATGGATGAAGCTGGAGAATATTATGTTGAGTGAAAAAAGTCAAACACAAAAAGATGAAAACAGCATTTCCTCTCTCATCTGTGGACACTAAAGGCTGAGAAGGAGAGTTGGGGATAAAAGTAAGTTGGATAACCGGTACCAAAACACAGGATGAATGAGTTATGGTTTCCAGAGCCCAGTGGGTCGACTGCAGTGCTTACTGACCTATGATATTTTAAGAAGACCTGGAAGAGAAGAGTTTGATGGCTCCAAACTTAAAGAAATGGCACAGAGAAGGGAGTGCTAATTCCTCCAATTTACTCAGTGTTATGTTATATATATATGGACATTGAAATATCACACTGTGTGGCCAGCTGATATGGTGCATGTCTGCAGTTCCAGAACTCAGGAGGCTGAGTCAGGAAGATCATCACAGCCTGTCTCACACACACACACACAAAAGATCACACTGAACCATTAACATGTTCAATTATTAGATGTTAATAAAAAACTTAAATTACATTAAAAATAATGAGAAATTTTACACTTATAGTCATATATAATTTTCTGATCCAACAGTCAAAACATCCAGGAAAGAAAATTTATGAGCTCATTCATGCAAAAAATGACCATTTGCCCTGAATCCTGTCATATAACATATTCTTAATAAAATTTCACCCTGTCTTAAAATATTCTAAAGAGATATTCAATAATTACACACATCTGAGAGCACTGTAAGGTATTGGCCTATTCAATTTAGGAATAGGGGAAATTTTACCTAGTACACAAAAGTTCAACACAAAGTTTATAAGAAATTGTTATATGTGGCTCCTATTGACCTACTCTTCAATTCTGTGGAGAGAGCAGCAAGCCAGAGGGGTGTGGATTTGTCAGAGGTTTTACTGGAGATGGGAGCAGGGGCCGGAGACAAGGAGGGAGCAGGCCCCGGAGGCTGCAGCTGAGAGAAACCCAGGGCAGCACTGACCACTTACACCTCCAGCCTCAGAACTTGGTGTAGGGCCTACCGCACACCGACCCAGCTTCCCAGCCGGCATCCAGCAGAGACCCCATTAAGCTGGACTGAGTTCAGTCATTCATAGAAAACCATTAAGAATGTCAAGCAAACAATACCACAGAGAATACCACTGTCTGGCAAAAGAGAAAGAAAGAAAGAAAGAAAGAAAGAAAGAAAGAAAGAAAGAAGGAAGGAAGGAAGGAAGGAAGGAAGGAAGGAAGGAAAGAAAGAAAGAAAGAAAGAAAGAAAGAAAGAAAGAAAGAAAGAAAGAAAGAAAAGGACAGCAGATATTTCAAAAAGTAGAACCAGCAGAGTAAATGGCAAGCCGTTTGTGTTCTGGAAAACACAAGGGAGAGGGAGGCCACAGCGGGTCAGGTTGAGCTCGGCAGATGTTGGGTAATTTTGGATCTCATTGGTTTACAGAGAAAACAAAGTGTGGCCTCATTACAGTCAAGAAGGGGGTTATTTGAGGCCAGCAGCTATTCGCATGGAGTAAACACACACGCGTCACTGAGCACACAGACATGCGAGAGCCGGGCATAGACAAAGGAAAGACCCACTGCCAGCTGGCCGCGCCCGGAGGAGAAGGGTGGCCCCGGAAATCCCTCCGAGCTGGCCCCACAGAGGGGGCGCACACAGGAGCAGTCGCTGTGGACATCGAGGAGAAACCTGGGCGCTCCGCCCAACAGGAAGCAAGGCTGGCACAGACGCACAAAGTACTGTCCGTGGACCGATTTGCTGGTCTTGGTGGTGGCTGAAGGGGCAGGAGAGGCCATGGGTATGGGGACAGTGATGGTGTGAGGATCACAGCATCCCAGCAGACTCGCCACAGTGGAGCTCAGCCTCAAATTCCAGTCTTGATGTCCATCTGCGATGCGACACCGGCTGGATCCGAACCCTTCCTCACCCTCCACGAGGCCTTCAGCAGCTTAGCTGGTGCGTGCCTTCCTGGGGGGTACGATGTTCCCTGCCTGACAGTACTGCACAGAGGAGAAAGCAAGCAAATTCACAGGCAGTGTTGGGCAAACACAGCAAAAGGTGTCGAGGAAGGTCGCCTTTTTTATATTTTTTGTAGCAGAAATTGAACTCACAACCAGCGCTTCTCAGGCAGGCACTGGACCACTGAGTTATGTCCCCAGCCCGGTCACTGTTTCTAGCTCACAAATTCAGCACCGTTGGGAAGGAAACAGCCCAGCACTGGAGGCGACAGTGACAAGGACATCCTTGCCGACCAGGACCCTCGCCCCAGCTTGCCCCTCCTCGCCCTCGCCCTTGCCCTGCCCTCGCTGGTCACCAGCCCCCTGCCCTGCAGCCCAGGCATGAATGACCACTCTCTGCTATCATCCACCCCAGCTGCGCCCAGTCCATCTTCTCGAGAAAAGTGGTAGAAAAGCAAAGAGCCTAGAGACACGCCAAGAAGCCAGCCTGGCCCCCGACTTCCTTCCGGAGGCAGAGGCAGGGAGGCCTCTGCATTTCCAGGGGGCAAAGTCAGTGAAGTGAACCCAGCAGGAAAAGCAGAAAGAAAGCTGACGACAGACCGGAGGGGTCGGTCGAGCTTGGGGCATGGGGTCGCGTATGGACCCAACGCTTGCGGGGGTGGAGCAGACCCTGGCCTGCAGCTGGCTGGGTCCCCTCCGTGTCCTGCAGTGACTTCCCCTCGGCCGCAGCCCCGGACAGCGTGTCACCCTGCCAGGCGGAGGGCCAGGCTGCACCCGTGCCCCTGAAACAGCCGGTGGCAGAGCTCAGATTATGACTCGCGGTTCCAGAAGGGAGCCTTGTCTTCCCCCGTCCTGGGTGACCCAGCACCCTCACACTGAGCGCACCACGCACCTTTCAGAGATTGTCTTTTTATTTCAAAGCCAGGCATGGTGATACACGCCTGCAATCCCAGCACTTGGGAAACTGAGGCAGCGGGATTGCCATGAGTTTGAGGCCATCCTGGGCAACATAGCAAGACTGTCTTAACTAAACAGACTATAGGTAAATACATAGATAGACAGGTAGATAGATGGGTGGGTAGATACATATAGATAGGTTTTTATTTTATGGATAAAAAATGGATAGATAAAAAATGGGGGACACAGCAAGACCCTGTTTTAAATAGATTATAGATAGATACATAGATAGATAGACACAGACAGATAGGTGGATAGAGACATTCATTTTAATTTTGAGACAAGATTTCACTACATTGCTGCTTCCGCAAGCTGGAGATGAACTTGCAATCTTCTTGCCTCAGCCTCTCACAGGCCCCCAATGACCCCTTAATTTCATTCCTCCTGCTCTCTTTTCCTACCTGCTGGCTACCCAGGTCTGCAGCTGAGGCTGGCCGTGCAGTGCGGGTGTTGAATCTGAGGTCAAATCCCACCCCCGAGGATGAGCGAGGGAAAGATTCCAACCCGAGAGCGCGGTCCGCTCTGTCTCTGCTCCTCCCAGACGCTTTTGCTTCGTGCTCTTTGTCTCCTCCTCAGTGGCATCTTCTCCCGAAGGACCATCCCGCTGGCCTAACTATCAGAGCGCAAGCCTGGAGGCGCTGGACCGGCTCAAGCAGCCTTTCTTCCCGGGCCTGAGGCCCAAGGAGTCTGCATGTGGACAGCGTTGCCTTTCCTAGATTGCCATCACAGAAAAAAACATAAGTAGAAACATATCCGCGTGCAGCAGAAGAAGGAGGAGGGAAGGAGAAAGACAGACGATGAGAGAGAAGGAAGGAAAAGAAAAGCGAAAACAAAGGAAGGAAAAAGGAGGTGAGGAAGGGGAGAGAGGAGATTAAAAAGAGAACCCTGTTGTGTCCTGAGCAAGGTTTTTATTTAGCTCTGCCAGAATTTCTAACACGCAGTTAAGAATCTCAAAATGAGCAAACTCGGGCACGACCAGGAAGTACCCGAGCAAGGGCGGCCCGCAGGGTCTGTGGACATGCGCCGGGCTCCCCTGCGTCTGCTGTGTCCGGTCCAACAAGGCACGGGAGGCCCCAAGACACCAGTAGTGGCTGTTAGTGACAGTGACGTCATCTCACACAAATTCTTGCCAGAACAGGGGGAGCCACGGCTCAGAAGTCCTTTAAAAACGCCTGACAGCCAGTTCATCTTCATGCATCCTGTGTGCAAAGCCAGCAAGCACAGTTGGAACAAATAGGTTAATAAAACCAAGCCAGATGGCCAGCCATTCATTCTGCTGCTTCTCTGTAGCTCTTACAGATTTATCTTTTAAAGTCTTACACTAATCAGAGTGTAAATTCCCTTGGAGCCATTTGCCGTCTTGGTAAATGAGCCAGACCCATGAATTTCTAAGCCATCGTGCCACGTTAGCTGCTGAAGTCATCCCCTGTGAGAGGTTGTGAAAAGTCTGCTATCTTCAAAACAGCTTCCAAAGACAAAAAGACGAGGATCTGGGACCCCACTGTGATGCTGTGTTCGTCCACTAGTTCTGCTCCATTGCATGTGGAAAGCGTGGCCGTGAGTGTGCAGTGGTGTGCATTTGACCCCTGCACGGGGAGAAATGAGCCTGTGGCCCAGGTGGGGGTGAGTTCACACTCCTGAGACTTCCGTCCACTGCCTCTGAGCACGTACGGATGACAGAGAAGGTGTAGCCAAGGAAAGGAGGGGACATGACTGAGCACAGAGGACTTGCAGGCCAGGAAAGAAGAAACTCAAGAAGACACGGAGGCCGCCCTGTACCTGCCGTCCTCTGGCTCTGAAGGTGAATGGAGATAGCAGGCTCCATGGTGCGGGACCAAAGCCAGCTCAGCTGGAGCTCACTGGGTCGGATGCTGCCTCCCGGGAAGGCAGGATGGACGCAGTAGGTGGGGACAGAGGCCGTCTGGCAGATGGAGCTGCCCATCGGGAGGCAGGAGGAAGCAGACTTGGAGGCACAAGGGCCAGAGCGGCCTTGGGGTCCCAGGGACCCCACGACGTGATGTGGAAGCAGCAGGACAGCTGGCTGTGAGCTGTGAGCCCTGGGACCAGGTGGGGGAGACCGGAGTGACTGCAGGTCCAGCCTGGGGTGGGGGACGAGGGGCAGCATCAGCGTTCGGGACACGGGGACACCGAGAGCTGTGTCTGCTGGCTCTGGCCGTCGGGAGGGAAGGCGGCCCCAGGGAGAACGAAAATAACTTAAGCATTTGAAAGGTGGCTTTAAAATAAGGAATTTTTTGAAACTCAGAGATTAAAATAGGAAATGTCATCCATGCTAAAAAGAAAAAGACATCCTGAAACACAAACAATAATAGCTATTTTTAAAAGGGTCAATTAAAAATTCTGGAGAATTCTTCTGGGCACTGGAGACACAGCTTGGTAGAGCATTCGCCAGGCACAAGGCCCTGGGTGCAGTGCCCAGCACAGCACAACACAAATAAAGAAAAGCACTGACAGATAACATACTTTGAAGAATTAGAAAAATTTTTGAAATTTATCCAGAATACTAAACAGACTGAAAAACTTTAAAATATGAAAAATATAGAGAGAAAATCTGCACATCGTTATGAAAATATAAAACATTGCTGATACCAAGAAAATGATGAAAGCTACCAGACTGAAAATTGTGGTTACCTACAAAGAGAACAGCAATTAGTTTTAAAACCATTATTTCATCAATGGCAACAGATAACAATGGATTCCAGAATACAATATCTCCAGAGAACTCAGGGACAAGTAATATAATGTCACAAACTATCCCTCCAAAGTGAGAAGACAGTAGAAATGCTTTTAGGGCACAAAAATAAGAAAGTCTGCCTCCACTCCCTTGATCATTTCTGCATAATATCTAGAACTATGACAGCATGTCTGTTAAAAGCAGAAAAATAAGCCTAAGGTGCACTAATTTTATTTAAGAAACAATTTATGGGACAGGTGTGGTGATGCATACCTATAATCTCATCACTTGGGAGGATGAGACAGGAGGATCACTATGAGTTCAAGGCCAGCCTAGACTACACAGTGTGTTCAAAGCCAACCTGAAGTACATAACAAGGCTATGTCTCAAAAAAAAAATTTATAAGGCTAAATCAATTAAATTACTTAACTACTGAACATTCAAAAACTTAGAAAAATGAAATAGTGGCATCCCAGGAGAAGACACGAGAAGCGGGAGAATTCAGAAAGCGAGAGACAGGGAAGATCAACGCCGTTGTCTTCTTCAGAAAATCAAAACAAACAAGAGTAAACGTGAACTGTATTAGACAGTATACTTGAACGACATTAGAACAGTGTTAGAAAGTGTAGTGTCTTAAAACACTAAAGAAACCGCTGAAGAAGTAGAAGTAATTGACAGCTCCGTGGGTAGAAATCGTGTCCCTAGAAGCAGTCCGTAGTTCCCACATGAGGTGAGAAAAATGAATCAAGGAAAACTAGGCCAGCCGGGAAAAGAGGACGACAGGAGAGAGGATGTTTTCAGAGGGCCCGGTACACAGAAACCACGCCGAGCCGGTGACAGCCTCTGGAAGGCCTTGGTCCTCCCTTCCCAAGAGAGGCGCTGGGACAAGGACAGCACGAGGTGCTTCCCTCGGTGACATCCCAGCCAGGCAGGGAGGAAGAGATCCTGCCGGCCAGCAGAGGCGCGGTAGTCAGTCCCCAAGGGGTCGCTCTGGAATCAGGACCAAGTGACAGGACTCCCATCAGTTGGAGGAGACACTGATGAAGAGAGGCCTTCTCTGAGGCTCTGCTCCTCCACATTTTAGGCCGAATGGCCAGGGTGGGGCACGTTTCCGCAGCCCCTGGGCCCCCCCCAAAACAAGGGGAGAGTGGTGACCCTGCCACGCCGGGGAAGGCGTCAGCCCACAGGAAACTGGGTCTGGGGGCTCAGACGGCAGCTGGGGTGGGCGGAGTGAGCGCAGCAGCAGCGGGTTCTGCCACAGCAGGTGACGGAGCTGGCGCTGCCTCCGGGTAGAGAGGGGGTCAGACCGGTCTTTGTGCCCATCCACAGAGGAATGGGGACAGGAAATGCGGGCTTGCACTGCGTGGCGTTCTACTGCGCCACAGAGAAAGGTGAGCTCGAGTCGTCTGTGGGAAAAGGGATGCTCCTGACACCGTAATGTCGGGTGAGATGGATCAGACACGCAAGCCTCACTATTACACGGTTTCTCATATGTGAGAAACTCAAAGTATAAAAAAGAGCAAAACAAAAAGTTAAAAAATAGGAAATAGATCCTTCTGAAAGGGAAAGGGGATCAGGAGACAGAGGGAGTGGGAAAGGAGGTGAGGGTCGGGAGTTGAAAAAAGAAATGTCAACATTATATAATGCAAACGTGTAAAAATAAGAATAAGAAGGAAATCTAAGAGTGGGGGAGAAGAGCGAGGGGAGGGAGGGGAGGAGCGAGGGGTTACGCTGTGTTCTGCGCCTGCACAGGGAGTGCGAACATCATGCAATAGATACATGCATGGTGCAGTACACCTAGATATGCTAATAAAAATGAATACATTAATAAATGAATAGAAATTGCCACATACTGTCTTTAAAATGCCCCTCATAAAATAATACGGGGAATTTCAAACCATGGACACGTTAGAAATAATCCTGAAGGGAAACCTCACACCTGTACTTAAAAATATGCACACAAAATGTGCTGGCCGGGCCAACGATCACAGCGCTAACAAGTCAAATGCCATGCTTTCATCAGAAGGCAAAGAGCTGAAGAGACTGCACGCCGGTCACCTAAGAGACACCAACCCCACCCACACACTGGGTGTAAAAGCCAAGTGGGCAAATTCAAGGGAAACATCGTGTTGTTTTCACCTAGTCAACAGAAATTAGAAATGATAAAACTGAACATGGACACAGATCATTTCTACTTCAGCACTGAAGTAATTTCAACTTGTCTTCTAGTATAACTCAACACTTTAAAGTCAATATGCTAGCCAGGCATGGTGGTCCACACCTGTAATCCCTGCATTCAGAGGCTGAGGCAGAGAGACTGTCACTAGTTCAAGGCCAGCCTGGGCTATGTAGTGAGTTCAAGGCCAGCCTACACTACAGAGAAAGCCTGTCTCAGAAATAAGTAAACAGTAAAATCAAGATGCTGTGTATTTATGACTAAAGATATTAATGATGACCTTTCTATGTAATTGATTTGCCACAAAATTTTTCAATAAGGGACAAAGAATTTTAAACAAAGGTATCCTCTTATTTAAAAGTCCCATGCACCAACATATCTATCGACTCTTAATAATTAAATTTTAAATGCACTTCATAAGTAAATGATTATGTTTTCAAAACACGGAGGCAATAAAAACTGAAGGATTTTAGGGGACAGTTTGCAAAATAGTGTGCATGAAATGATGGGGGTGCAGAAAAGTAAACATAGGGTGAAGGAAGATTCAAGAAATAATGATGAGCACAGACATTGATTCAATAAATTAGTTAACATAAAAGTCTTTATTGTAACACTAAAAAAGGAAATACTTAGGTTTATCTAACAGAAGACTTGCTAGATTTCTACCCTGAAAACCGCAGAACTCTGAGGTGGCAAAGCCAAAGACAACAGGGACAAATAAGACGGGATTCATACCCACTGATCGTGGGTTTTGTTATTGTCAATGGCCCCAAATGGATCTAGAATTCCCATGCCATCCCAATCAAAATCCTAGTAGGAATTTTCATTGAAATTGAAAAGTTGATTATAAAGCTTACATGAGATGGCGAAAGAAGTAAAATAGTCAAAATAGTTTTGAAAAAGAAAAAGAACCAAGTTTAAAGGCTCGCAGACACCTGCGTTCAGGACTTGTTATACAGCTGTATGATCAAGACGGTGTGGTGGTGATTGTGAGGGATGGACAGACAAACCCAGAACAGAACAGGGAGCCCAGAGGTAGATGACAGGTGACTGAAATGGTGTGGCACGGGTAATTTAACTTCATGAGGAAAAGCATAGACTTCGCTGGAGCAATTGGACATTCGTGTGCAGATCAATGATGAACTTTTCTGTGTCTTGCTCCACTCATAAATACAAACTCAAAATTTAGACATAAAACTGTAAAATTCCTATTAGAAAGCATAAGAGAAAACATTGTGACCTTAATTTAAGCAAAGGTTTCTTAGACAAACACAAAAACGTGAAAAAACAATTTTAAAAGAAATGAAGAAGTTGGAATTCATCAACAATAAAATCTCTTCTTTCAAGGGCTCTGTTAATAAAATTTTTAAAAAGTAAGCATCAGCCTGGCAGAAAAGACTTTCTCAGAATACGTTTAGTAAAGAATTTACCTACAAAAGATTCAAAGAACTCTCAAGTCTCAATAATAAAAAAAAAAAACTCATTAAAAACTGGAAAAACTTTTCCAACAAAATAAATAGATGGAAAATAACCACATTAGTCATTACAGACATGCAAATTAAAACCACAATGAGAATCATTAAACATTTGTTAGAAGTATTGTTTAATATTGCACAATAATTTTTTTAAACTAATAACATCAGTGTTGGCAGGGATGTCAAACAACTGGAATTCTCACACATAGCAGTAAAATACAAAAACCTTACAATCACTTTGGAAAAGAGTTTGGCATTTTCTCATAAAGTTAACCAGGCAGTTGCCTTATAGACCAGTAAGCCCATTTAGAGTTATTTACCCGAGTGAAATGAAAACTGGTGTTCACAACAAGATTCATGAAATGACCCGAGTGATCTTCGGCTGATGAATGGATAAACAAACACTGGTCCCTTCCCAAAACTGAAAACTACTCAAAAATAAAATAAAGTAAAATAAAATAACCACTAATATATGCACCTCTTGTGGGTGAATCTCAAGTGCATTGTGCTAAATGACAGAAACCAAACCCCACGCACAACGGACTGCACAGTGCCATCTGCATGACATTCAGCAGAGACGACAGAAAAGACAAAACTG
Organism: Dasyprocta punctata; assembly: GCA_004363535.1. NCBI lineage: Eukaryota > Metazoa > Chordata > Mammalia > Rodentia > Dasyproctidae > Dasyprocta > Dasyprocta punctata. Next base: position 1,515 of record RJWM01031409.1, on the reverse strand, counting down.
TAAGAAAAGAAAGGAGGCAGGTGACTGCAGGGCTCAGGGCTGGGTCGGGGACTGGGGACACCTCTCAGGTGAACCCCTAGTATCTAAACCATAGCACTGGCTTTATGACTGTGTTTGTAGAAACTGACAAAATTGTAAGTAAATTATGGTTAGTTATTTAATTGAGAAGTACTCTTTTTGTCTTATGAAATAAAATAAAGCAAAATTAGAATAAAATAATGAAAAATAATGAATACACAGTATATCATATCTTCAAAGTAGTTACGCAGAGACAAAAAGATTCTTATGAAGAAGAAACAAACAAAATAGTACAAAACTTTCCATGAGCTAAGAGAAAGTAGTAGTATAAATGGAATTAATTAGTAAATATCTTAAAATTTTATGATGCAATGGAATGAGGAATTTAGGAAATTGTTTGACTTTCTCCACACTTCCTAGGCATCTGTCTTCTGTTTTGCTCTTTATTTGTATACATACCATATTTTTATTTTCTCATGTAAGAGAAACCCTGTGATATTTAAGCTGTGTGTCTGACTTATTTCACTTAAAATTGTGTTCTCAAGTTCCATCCATTTACTTATGAATGTCTCAAATATATCTTTCTTTATGGCAGAGTAGTACTCCATTGTGTATAAATACCACACTTTCCCTATCCATTCATCTGCTGATAGATATACAGGCTATTTCTGAGATCTAGCTATTATAAATTGTGCTGTTATGAACATGGATATGCATGGATCCCTATAATACAATTTTAAGTCTTTGAGGAAGATACCCAGAGGAGGATAGTTGGGTCAAATAGAATTTCTAGTTTTAGTTTTGTAGGAATCACCACAATGATTTCTATAGTGGCTGTACTAGTGTACCAGTTCTTATCAATGTAGAAGGGCTCCTTTTCCCCCACAGTCTCACCAGCATTTGTTACTGTTAGATTTCTCGACGATAGTCATTTTTCCTGGAGTAAGATATTATCTTGTTTTCCTAATTTGCATTTCTCAATGACATTGAACAATTTTTCATTTTTTATTGGCCATCTATATTTATTCTTCTGAGAAGTGCTTTATTAATTTTGGTTGCTATTTTTGATTGAGTTGCTTATGTTTGGAAGTCTAAGACTTTCTGAACAGAACCCCAGTGGCACAAGAAGTAAATACTAACAATCAACAAATAGAATCATATCAAATTGAAAATCTTCTGTAAAGCAGAGGAAACAGCCAACACAGCAAAGAGACAACTATTCCTTGGACAGAGTACTAACACCTAGAATATATAAAGAACTCAAAACATTAATTTAAAAGTACTTAGAAGTTTTCTTACTTTGAGTACAAACCCAAAAGGATGTATGTTGCTGCATTTGAGTACGAGTGAGCAAACTCCTTAAGAAGCATAATTAATTCACTTGTGAACTGAGTTTGGAGATAGAAAATTCCAAATCCAAGGCCAGTTCCTACAGCAGGCTGAGGGAGGCAAACCCAAAAGAATCCAGGGCAGGAAGGGCAGAGGCCGGTGATTCTC
>RJWM01031408.1:0-22425 GCA_004363535.1 Dasyprocta punctata | reverse complement strand
CCACCCACACTGGATATTTCTGTTCCACATAAATGAAATCATGTCAATGGAATTATTCAGCAGGGCTCTTTGCTTAGTGTAGTGGCTTTAAACCAGGGGCGACATTCCCTTCTAGGAGATACCTGGCAGTCAAGTGGAGGCATAGTTCGTTGTCACAACTGGGAGCGGGGGTGCTGGCATTGAGTGGGTGGAGGGTGAGAACCCCACTGTGTCATAAAATATGAGAGTGGTCCTCCCTAACAGAACTGTCTGGCCCAGAATGTCAACAGAAAGCCATGCATGGTGGGGCATGCTTGTAATCCCAGCACTAGGGAGGCTGAGGCAGGAGGAGCACTGTGAGTTCAAGGCCAGCCTGAACTATGCAGTGAGACCATATAACAAAACAGAAACAAAAACAAGTAAAGCCAACAGAGCTGTGGCGGACACTCCTTAAGTTACTATAATGCCTCTGGGGGGCTCACCTATGTTGTAGCAAGTATGAGTACTTTCTTTTTGTTGTCAGATGATGGCTCATTGTATGGAAATAATTACAATTATTCATTCACTTGTTGATGGACATTTGGATTCTTTCCAATTTGGGGCCATTAAGATGAGTGCCACTAAGGATATTTACATAGAAGTCCTGATGTGGACAGACTCTTACATTTTTCTTGACTCAATTCCTGGGAAGGAACTGCTGGTGCGTATATGTTGACTTTTTTTCAGAAACTGCCAAACCATAATTCCAATGGGTCAGACCATTTTATGTTCCCTCCAGCAACGCACAAGGACACCAATTTCTCCATGTTCTTGCAGCTTCTATTAATTGGCATAGTACATTGTTTTTCAGATGTTTAACTGATCTCGCATTTCTGGAATAAATCTCACTCGGTCATGGTGTATAATCCTTTTTGTATGCTGCTGAATTTGGTATGCCAATATTTCACATCTATTTTCTTGAGGGATGTTTTTCTGTAGCAGGACTTGGCAACATTTTTTTTCTATGTAGGGGCCAAATAGTAAATATGTTTGGCTTTGTGGTTACATAGTTTTTGCAACCCCTCCCTCTGCACTGTAGTGCAAAGGCAGTCATAAATTATATGTGAGGTGCACTTTTGTAATCCTAGCCTTCTGTGGGGGCTGAGGCAGGAGAATTCCAAGTTTGAGCCTAAGGTGTGCAACTTAGACACTTACGGAGAGTCTGTCTCAAAATTTAAAAAAAAAATTAGAAAGGGGGCTGGGGATGTAGCTCCCTGCAAAGGCTCTTGCTTGAATACCCAGTGTGTGTGTGTGTGTGTGTGTGTGTGCTGCCTGTGTGGTGAGGGGAGTACATTGGCATTTCTGTTTTCCGAGAAAATTTAATTTACAAAAACAGGTGACAAGTCAGATATGCCCTTTGAGTTGCAGATTGCTAATTCTTGGTCTGTAATCTATGTATCTATCTTTCTTTCTTTCATTTATTTTTTGAGACAGGATCTTGTTATGTCATCCACATTTGCCTTGGACTCCTCCTGTCTCAGACTGCCAGGTGCTGGGATTATAGGTGTGTCCCACCAACACCCTGCTACATTGATACATTTTGTTTTGTTTTGCTTTTGTTTTGTTTTTTGAGATGGGGTCCTGCTTTGTAGCTCAGGCTGGCTCTGAACTCTATGTAGTCCAGGCTGGCCTTGAATTCACAGCGATCTTCCTGCCTCAGCCTCCCCAGTGCTTGTGTTATAGGTGTGTGCCACCATGCCCAGTAACATTGATATTTTAGAAGCCAAACAATAGTGTTATAAATATTGCTTTATGTAATCTTTTCTTTTCTCAGTGCTTGGCTTGAAACCCAGGGCCTCAAGCATGAAAGGCAAGTACTCTAACCACTAAACTACATCCCAACCCCAATCTTTTTTGGGGGGTGAGGGGTGTCCTAGAAATTGAACTCAGGACCTTGTACTTGCTAGGCAGGTACTGCACCATTGAGCTATATTCCCAGCCCCCTTATATATATGTATATATATATTTTTTTTAAGTGAAGAAACAAAATGAGAGAAATGTTATTTTCTATAGGATAAGTCATTGTTATCATACCTTCTAATTCTTTAAGCATGCTTTTTTAGCTGCTTTGAAGTCTTTGTGTGCTAAATCTGGGAAAAATATAGATAGTTCCCATTCACTGCTTTTTATTCTCCTGCGTGTATTTACACTTTCTTGTTTCTTTACACATCTCACAATTTTTTGTTGCATGCTGGGAATTTTATATATATATTATATATATTATATATATATAATATATATATATATTTTTTTTTTTTTCTGGCACTGGGGATCGAACTCACAACCTCGCTCCTGCCAGGCAGGTGCTTAAGTCACTGACCCAAACTCCCGACCCTGGTTTTTTGAGGCAGGGTCACACTATGTAGCTCAGGCCGGCCTTGCACTCACGTTGTAGCCCAAGCCGGCCTCGAACTCACAATGCTCCTCCTACCTCAGCCTCCCAAGTGCTGGGATTGAAGGCATGCACCACCACACCCGGTCATGCTGGAAATTTTAGATAAAAACTGTAGCAGCACTGCATGCTGAACTTCCCTGCAAAATGAGACTGGCTCTTGCTTTGCTTATGTGTCTGGTAAATAACTTCCTGGATTAAATCTGTCATGTCAGTCTCCTCTACAGTGTGTAACTCTACTTAAATTTTCTTTCCTTTTTTTGAGTCAGGGTCTCACTATACAGTCCAGGCTGGCCTCAAACTCACGGCGATCCTTCTGCCCCAGCCTCCTGAGTGCTGGGTTTACAGGAGTGCACCACCATGCCTGGCAATGCTTCCTCCTCCTCCTCCTCCTCCTCCTCCTCTTCTTCTTCTTCTTTTTGTGGCACTGGGGATCAAACTCACAGCCTTGCGCCTGCCAGACAGGCGCTTAAGCTGCTGAGCCAAACTCCCAGCTGGCAATGCTTTTTTTGTCTTTATATTTTTAAAACTGACTTCTTAGGGCTCATTCCTATATCTCACAACATCAGGTCCCACCAGAAATCCACCAGAAATTGTGTTTAAACACTTTGACTCTGTAAGGCTTCTGTTCTCTGCTGGCAAGGGCAGTCAATGGTCAGGTCATTTTTTTTTTCTTTCTCTTTCTCTTTTTCTCTTTCTCCCCGTCCCTCTTCCTCTCCCTCTTCCTCTCCCTCCCCCCTTCTCCTGCCCTCCCCCTCTCCTTCTTCTTTTTTCCTCTGAGCCAATGCTCCAAATCAAGTGAGCCCCCACCAGGCAGTGGCAGCGAGGACACCCACCCTCGTGGGCTACGCACTTGGCTGAACTACAGTGCTGCGGAACAGGGCCTGGCCACTGCGAGAGGCCCCAGGCGAGCACAGCACAGATACCAGCTTCAGGAGTTGCCAGGAATCAATGCTCTCAGATGGCTGTATGCCTTGGTCAATTTTCAGAATGCTGAACTAGCTCTAGACCATTTCATTCAGCTTTCTATTTGCTTTTTTTGGTGGGGGGGCAGGGGCTACCAGGAATCGAACTCAGGACCATGCTGGCCAGGCAGGCATAGTGCCACTGAGCTAAATCCTCAGCCCTCTAGTTGCTTTTTTATTGTGGTAAACATAACATCAAGTTTACCATTTCTTACGGCTTCTATCTAGATGTCTCCCCCAAAGCCTCATGCACTCATAAGTGGAGCTTTTCAGAGCTGCTAAATATGGGGAGTGTGGTACTGCGATTAAAGGTATGTAGTACTAAACTAGTCCACGGGTTGGTTTGACATAGTTCTAGTTGTGGATAATGGGAAACCCACTCCAGTGTGGGTGGCACCAACCAATAGGCATGTAGCCTGGAAAGGATAAAAGAGAAAGCTGGGCGTGGTGGCACACACCTGCAATTCCAGCACTTTGGAGGCTGAGGCAGGAGGATTGCTGTGAGTTCATGGCCAGCCTGGGCTACAAAGTGAGTTCAAGGGCAACCTGAATTGCATAAAGAGACTTTGTCTCAAAAAGGAAACAAAACAAAACAAAACAAAACAAAAGATAAAAGGGAAAGGAAGGCTGGCTGCTGCTGCTTCACTTTACTGCCTTCTGCCTGCCATGAGCCATTTTTCCTCTGCGATGCCCCTCAGCCATGCTGCACCGCCTTGAAGCCAGCCGGCTATGGACTGAAACCTCTGGAAACTGAGCTAATACAAACCTTTCCTCCTGTTACTTCTGGGAGTCAGGCGCTTTGTCTCAGCAATGAAAAAGTAACTAAGGCACTATTTTAACTATTTTTAGGAGTACAGTTCAGTAGATTAAGAACATCACATTTACATGTCACTATCATTACTGTCCATCCCCAGAATGTTTTATCACCCCAAACTGAAACTTTGTACCCATGAAAGCAAAAATTCCCCCTCCCACAGCAGCTGGTAGCCACCATTCTAGTTTCTCTCTCAATTGGAATATCATGTATAGTTCATATCAGACAATATTTGTCATTTTGTGTCTGGCTTTTTCATAGTTCCTTCAAGGATCATTCATGTTGTAGCTGATGTCAAAATTGATTTCTTCCTTTTATTGAGACAAGCTTTCACTACTTAGTTTTGGCTCCCCTTGAACTCAATATTAGCCCAGGCTGGCCTCAAGCTCACAGCGATCCTCCTGCCTCAGTCTGTCCAGTGCTGGGATTACAAGCATGAGTTACCATGCCTGGCTAGAATTTGATTCCTTTTTACAACTGAATAATATTCCATTGTATGGATAGACTACATTTTGCTTATCTACTCATCCATCAATGGACAGTAGTTGTGTTTTGAGGAGATTTGTTAGTTAATTTTTTGTTGCTATGACAAATATCTGAGAAAAACAACTTAAAGGAGAGGTTTATTTCTTTATAATTATTACTTTAAAAAATAATTATTACTTTGTCTTTTTTTGAGACAGGGTTTCACCATGCAATTCAGGTGGGCCTTGAACTTGCAGCCATCTTCCTGCCTCAGTCTCCTGAGTGCTGGGAATTAAGGCATGTACCCAGTGGAAGGTTTATTTTGGCTCATAGCTTCACAGAGTCCAGTCCATGGTTCGCTGGTTCCATTACACATGATGGACAGGTGTGGAGCATGGCTGCTCACCTCATGGCAGCCAGGAAGCAGAAAGAAAGGAAGGAGCAAGAGAAGAGGGGCTAGGAACATGATCCAGTCCCCAAGGTCATACCCCCATGACCCACTCCTTTCAACTAGGTCATCACCCCAGGAAGGCCATCAAATTGTGATTCCATCACAGGTGAAGTTAGAGCCCTCAGGATCCACTCACCTTCCAAACAACAGAGACTTGGGGACCACGTTAGACCTAAACCAGAACAGGATTTGCCCAGCTCCTCACAGCATCACTGAGGAAGTGAATCTCCACAGTGCGACTGAACACCCATCTGTACCATGCTGTTTCATGAATGGCTTCTCCTGTCTCAGGCTCCATGACAGGAGCGATGAGGCTTCCTTTATGAATATTTAAATATTATGAATATTTATTATTATTTATACTGAATATTTAACGTGTGGACCAAGGGCACTTCCTTAGAGCTGTCCTAAGCATGAAGAGTCAAGGTTGGATGTGTTTTAGGGGGGAAAAAAGTTGCTACTATTTTCTGAGCACTGTTTATATGGCACTGCTCCATGCCAACTGCTTCACAGCCTTGCCCCATGTAATCCTCATAAGAACCTTTGTTTCAATAGACAAGATCACATTTTAAGGAGAGAAATGGAAGTTAAGTTCTTTTCTTTTTCTTCTTTTATTTGTTTATTTTTTATTTTTACTTTTTTTTGAGACAGGGTCTTGCTATGTAGCTCCATTGCCTTGAACTCACTGTGTAGTCCCGGCTGGTCCAGCACTGATAGGTGATCTTCCTGCCTCAGCCTCCCCAGTGGTGGGATTGCAGATATGTGCCACCATGCCCAGCTAAATTCTAACGTTAATGCGAAAGACCAAAATTGTATAATCAAAATAATTTAAGCACCCACTCAAGTGAGATGCTTTCTGCTGCGTGCTCACCATAGGCAGGAAAGTGGGCTACTTAGAAACGACCCTCTCACCTTCATCATTTACGTTTGACTTCAAATAAATTAATGGTGCCTCAGCTGGGCGTGGTGGCGCATGCCTTTAATCCCAGCACTCGGGAGGCTGAGGTAGGCAGAGCGTTGTGAGTTCGAGGCCACCTCGGGCTACAACGCGAGCGCAAGGACGGCCTGAGCTACACAGTGCGACCCTGCTTCAAAAAATCAGGGCCGGGAGTTTGGCTCAGTGCCTTAAGCGCCTGCCCTGGCAGGCGCGAGGTTGTGAGTTCAATCCCCGGTGCCGCAAAAAAAAAAAAAAAAAAAAAAAAAAAAAAAAAAATATATATATATATATATATATATATATATATAAATGGTGCCTCTACTTGACTGGTATCCCTACTATTTATTTATTTATTGCGGTACTGACGATTGAATTCAGGGTCTTTTGCACTGAGTTACATTCTTTTTTCTTTGTTTCTTTTCTCTTTTTTTTGAGACAGGATTTCTCTAAGTCGCCCAGGCTGGCTCAAACTTGTGATCCTCCTGCCTCAGCCTCTCAGAGTGCTGGGATTCCAAGCGTGTTTCACGGCGCCAGGCTGATCGCCATTTTAGAGAAAAGAACGAGGGGCCAGGGAATGGTCAGGCGTAGGGGGCAGAATAGGGGTAGGGACCCTAAAGAGAATGCCTTGTGGAGGCATGGGTTTGGGAGCAAGATCCTAGCCTAGGATGAGATCGGGGTGAGGGCTACTGATTTTTGCGGAGCCAAGGAAGAGTAGGCTACACTTCAATCCACATTTCCCTCACCTCCAACCCTTCTCCACCTGTTACTCACCTGTTTTGAAGGCTCCAGTATCTGTCCTCCACAGTGGTTTCTTAGTCCTTGCGTTGCTAGGTTACCCGCCAATCTCAGAAGGCGGGACTCAGCGTCTGACTGACTTTCTTTTTCACCATTCAATCCCTAACTTCTCTCTGTTAAGTCCGCCTCCTGAATTTTGACCAATCAGGAGCACTGTCCTTCTGACGCTCTTCCAATTGAAAGACCCGAGACTCCGTCTGGGTTGGGTAGAGGGAGTAAAGCGGGGGATGGGAGGGAGGGAAGAGGTGGAGCTTCTTCGTCCCGCCCTCTTTTAAGAAGGCGGGCAATAAGTCCTGCCATCCGCAATGGATGGGAACTAGGGAAGGACGTAAGTATTAACCAATCAGACTTCAGCATGACAGCCCAGGGATCCAATGGACCACCGCGGAGAGGAAATGGGGCGGGTCCGCCGGAGTGGTGGGTTCGATAGGCGGTCGGAGTGAGAGCTGGCGCAGCTGCCGTGGTGGCAGCGACTGGAGTGTCGGAGGCTGAAGTGTCTGCAGCAGCTCCGGACTCGGGGCTTTGGCGGCGGCGCCAGCGGGCTGTGCTGTGGTGTGCGGACCCCGGTACGCGGTCCGGGTTCCAGGGGCGGCGCGTGTAAGAATCCGAAGGGTGCGAAAGATCGGTCTGAGGGAGAGGGCAGGGTCAGGGGTTAAAGGGCGCGGAGAGAGTTCGCGGTTGGGCGCTGGGGTATGGGAGGCGGGCGGGGTGGACCCATCGGGCTCTCGAGGAAGTCCCTGCTCCGTTTTCTCCCTCCAGACTGTGCCGGGGGTGTGCACGCCTTTTCCCGCCCCTGGCTTCTTGGGCGACCCCCACGTGGGGCCCCGCTGAGCACGCGGAGCGCGTGCAGCGGGGCGACACTCCTGCCTCAGCCTCCCTCTGTTGTCCTCTCACCTCTTCATCGTCCTCAGTTCACCTCGCAGGAGACTCTCCCCAGGTCAGCCTGTCCCAGAGGGCGGCGAGGTGACAGCCAGCGCTCTGTCCCTGAGACCTTTCTCCAGGGGTGACCTTCGGGGTCCTCCAGAGGGAGGCAGATGCCAGGCCTGCAGAGGAGCACAGGGCAAACACCCAGGAGTCCCGAGTTCTAGCTCTGCCCCTGCACTGTGCGACCTTGGGCAAGACCCTTCCCCTCTCTGGGCCTCCTTTTTCTTCCTGTGAAATGATGGGTTTGGATTCAGATTGGAGAACTGGTTCAGGGAGTAGTTACAGGGTAGTGGTCAGCCAGGCAGGGTCCCTGAATTCAGCCTTCCTGGGTTGAAACCTGGCCTGTGAACCTTGCCGTTCACTTTTAAGAGGCAGTTTAGGGACTCTAAGCCTCAAGTCTCAGTTTCGTCCTCTGTAAGGTAGGGAATATTAACTAAGGTATGATTCATTAGCACCAGTATTGTAGGCTTTTTAAGCCACATCACTTTGTGGTATGTGTGGGTCTCACCTGTGTATGGTCAGATGCTTTTCCTGGTCTCTGCTCACTAGCAGTCACCCCCGATCTGTGACAACCAAAATATCTCCTGACAGTAAGGTCCCTTGGGGGCAGAATCACCCTGACCCAGAGCCCCTGAGCTCAGACACTGCCTGTGAGCAAGCAGTCTTCCGTAAGATCACCAGCTATTTTGGTAGTAATGGCGAAATCTAGAAGCCTCTTATGAGTGGAGAGGGTTGGTAAAGTCTCCAGCCTTCAAAACAAATAGAGGGAGGTCAGTGTCAAAGCCAAGTGATGGACACAAGTTCACTTAGATATTTTCTCTACTTGTAAATTTGACAGTGTCCGTGGTAAAAAGTGAAGCCCTGGGGTCTCCCCATTGAAAAGTAAAAGAAATCCTCCGATTTGGAGGAAACTTTAAAAATGCCTCTCACAGGAAGTTCAGTGGGCAGATTGCTACAGACTTAGTAGCGCGCGGCAGTGTTTTGTTTCTGCTGCCTTAATTTTAAAAATATGTACCATTTCACATCCACGCACAGAGATGTGCCCTGAGTTACCTGATGATCCGGAGGAGAAGTCAGTTGCCCTGTTGCTATTCTACGGGTCAGTTTAGAGACGAAGCTGGTATTGCACAGAGATTGTAGCCTGAGAAAGGAACCTGCTGCTGTTTTGAAGTTCAGAGGTCTGCGGGGAGATCTGCTGAGTCTCCTCATTTCTTTTGGTCCTCCTCGGCAGAAACGGGAACATATAAATAGAAACTCTAACAGGCTAGGTCCGAGTGTTTTAAATTTGAAGTTACAGATGAACACTTGGGTATCATTTTAAAGTATATATATTTTTGTCTCCTTTCCTCCTCAAGCACCTAAAGGTAGGAGAACAGTGCCTGCATAAGAGTATCTGTTATTTACCAGCCCAGTTCAGGGTGTTCTTGAGAGTTTATGTGTGGTCCTCCTCGGTCGCTTAGTAAACTTAAACTGGAAGCTGTTTTTTTTTTTTTTTAATGGAAAGCATCGATGATACAGGGTGCTAACTTTTTAATAGTCATTGAAGATGGGTGTTGCTTAAAGGCAGATGTTGGGGACTTGGGGGTGCTGTGACGAACAGGAACACAGGCCTGATGCCAGATTGTGAGGTTTAAAACTTGGCTGTGGGTTCTTTGGCAAATGACTAGTAACCTCTCTGTGCTTAGCTTTTTCCTCTGGAATGAGGGTGATAATCCTTCCTATCCCATAAGACTATTACAAGATTTTAATGAACTTATAAATTTCAAGTAAGAAAAAGAGTCACTAGAAGAGTCCCTGATACGTAGCAAGGAGGCATTAGCTACTATCACTTTAACCATCCCTTTTCTTTCTTTAATATCTTTGCAGTGCTAACAGATGAGTGTGAAAGAAGGGTGGAGATGGAACATGCTAGCTGTAATCTCCTTTGCCAGACACAGTTGCCTGTAACTTTGCAGTATTTGTTCTTCTAGTTGCCCTGCTGATTAAACACTATTATACTGTTAGTACTTTCTTTTTTTTTTAAACTTTGTGGTACTGAGGATTGAACCCAGCCCCTTGATCTTAGCCAAAAGCCTGAGAAACAACGGGAATTGAACTCAAAACTGTTGCCCTGAGCTACATCCCCAGCGTTGTTTATTTTTTTTATTTATTTATTTAATTTTATTTATTTAGTTAGTTTTTTGAGACAGGATCCTCTGTAAGACACTAGGTTGCCCAAGTTGGGCATGCAGTTACTATCCTGCCTCAGCCTCCTGGAGTACTTAAATGACAGATATGCGTCCGTGTGTAGTTTAATATCATTCTATTTTTTTTGTACCAGGGGTTGAACTCATGACCTTGCACTTGCCCGGCAGGCACTTTTGCTGCTGAGCTAAATCCCTGGCCCTATCTTTTTTTTTTTTTTTCTTTTTTGTAGCACCAGGGATTGAACTCACAGCCTTACACCTGCCAGACAGGCATTTAAGTCACTGAGCCAAACTCCTGGCCCTAGTATTTTTGAGGCAGGGTCGCACTATGTAGCTCAGGCCGGCCTTGCTCACATTGTAGCCCAAGCCAGCCTCGAACTCACAGCGCCCCTCCTACCTCAGCCTCCCGAGTGCTGGGATTAAAGGTGTGGTTTCTTTGTTTTGTTTTGTTTTTTGTTTTTTTGGTACCGAGAATCGAACTCAACCTATCATTCTTTTAAAGAGAGATCTAATTCACACACCAGAAAATTCACCGTTTAAAAGAGTATATGTAACTTGTTGGTTTTTAGTATGTTTGCAAGGACCATGTGGCCATCCCCACCGCCTAATTCCAGAATGTATGTCAGTGGTGGTTATCCTTTAATAACTGTCTTTCTTTTAGAAGATGCCTCTAATGGAGGAGTTTCTGAGAAGCACCGCGGGGCCAGCGGCTTTGAGAAGGAGCTCACACCAGAGACTGTTGACAGCGCTGGACCTCGCCTCCTGAGGAGCGCAGGAGCGGGGAGCATGGCCGTGAATTTGGATGACGATGTGCCCCTCATCCTGACGGTGGACGAGGGTGGGGGTGCCCCAGCGGCTCCCTCCTACAGCCTGGGCCCGGAGGAGCTGCCAAGCAAAAGTGAGCCAGGGGCCAGCGGGGGCTGGCTGCGGACAGCAGGAGGTGGTGTGGGTTTTGGTCCCCTGTCACCTGGCCGCGTGTTTAAGCCCTCAGGAGGTGACACAGAAATGACTCCTGGAGGCTGCAGGCTGCTGATGCCACATGCCCAGCTTTGTGATGTGTCTGGGGGTCTCACCCCCCACCCCAGTGCCCTCGCTCCCCTCCAGCCCTCGCCTCCCTTGCGCCTGACCGACCTTGGCTTTCTCCATGGCTGCTTGGCAGGCACCTTGGGCCAACCTGCTCCTTGGCTGGCTTCCCTGCCCCATTCCTGGTTATAAAAAGAAGCCGGTTTCCACAGCAGCCTCCGTCTGTCCGCTCGGAAGCTGTTGGCAGGAAAGCGGCGCGCTTGCTCCTCTCTGCTCCTTCTCAGCCCGGCAGCGCCAGCATGGGGTGGAGGGGGCGAGCGGTGGTTGGGATCCATCGATTGGAGGCTTTGGGGGTTTGCTTTGTCTTGCTCTGAACCAAAGCCTAGCACAAAGCGAACCCAAGAGAGGTGGTGAGCTGTACATTTGGTACGTGTTAAGTGTGTTGCTGGCAGAATGAGAGGCCTTAAAAACCTTTCTGGGTTTCATCCTGAAGCTGTTTGTTTGCTTAGGCTGTGGGGCTCAGGAGAGGCTTAAAATAACTCACCTTTCACGGGGTCCTCAGCTGCTTTGGTGAACAGAGACCATCGCCCTGTGCGGAGGGGTGGGCGGGGAGCCGCTTGGGACCAGTGACCCAGGAGGCTGGCTGTCCCGTCTCCTTTGTCCTGAGAGCACGCAGCTGGTACTGGGAGCTGGGCTGCCTCTCCGGGAGCAGATGAGAAGGAGGGCAGTGTCCCTCGGGTGCGGTGTGGCGGTGCCTGGCTTTCTGCACACAGGCCCCTCGCTGCCCATAGGAGCTTTGCCCGCCCTGGGGTGATACAGAGATGAGAACATAAACCAAGCTGGGTGAAGTAGTGTGCAGCTGTGATTCCAGCAATTCTGGGAGGCTGAGGCAGGAAGATCAAAAATTTGAATCCATCATAGGCAACTCAGTAATAGTGAGACCCTGTCTCAAAAGAGTCAAAAAGGGCTGGGGGCATAGCTCAGTACAAAAGCTCTGGCTTCAACCCCAGCACCACCTAAAAACACAAAGTAAAACAACCATAAACCAGAGTTTCCCCAAGTACCACTCAGGGTCAAGAAAATAGTGGGTCCAGTTTCCAGCTCTTAGCTGTTTCCTTTATAGGATCCCCTTGTTAGGTAGGCAGTAGTATCCCTATTTTACATAGGGGAAATGGTGGGTCAGAGAGGTTAACTTTCTCAAGGCCGCCCAGCTAGCATGTGGGTAAATGAAGATTTGAACTCAGGAATAATTCCAGATCCTCTTTCCCTCCTTCCCCTTCCTCTTTTCCTTCTGCTCCTCCCTCTTGTCCTTTTCCTTCTTCTCTTTCCTTCACAAGTTTAAAATAAAAATGCGAGCCCTTAGCTTCGCATTTGTTAATTTTGATTTTTTCATGTTTTGCGGTCTTGGGTCCATCCCAGGGCCTGGCGCATGGTGGGCTCTTGGCATTTCTCTCTCACCTCCTCCTGCACGGTCAAGATAGAATGACTATTCCCGTCTGTATTACGGAGGAAGAGACGGCCTGGGGAGCTTAGGAGATCAGGTGGCCTGTCCAGGGTCACACAGGTCATTGCCTCTCTGGTCGGTCCTCCCGGGGACGAGAGTCAGTGTGACACAGCTGCAGCTTCAGAGGACAGAGCTGATGAGGGAGGCCTCATGTCACACGCACAGGGGACCTGAGGGGGGAAGGAGCCGCCCGCCGTTAGCCGGGCTCAGGATTCCAAGTGACAACCTGCCTGTCCTGTGAGCGTGCTGCTTTTAAATCCCTATGAAGCAGCAGCCCAATGATGGGGTGTCTGGCTCCCCGGTGGGATGAAAGTGGGGACAGCGATGCTGTTCTGTGTCAGGATCAGGCTTTGAACTGGTGGCGCGACTTGCTGAGTAGGAAATAGGCCAGAGAGACAATAAAGCTCACCTCGGGTCGGCCGCCAGCAAGGGTCTTCTTATCTTGCCAAACTTGAAGTCAGTGGCCTATTTTAGTTTGTTTCTTAAGAACAACAACAAAAAAGGCATGTCTCTGATCACCAGGCAGATTGTGTTTTCTTCATGATGCATTAGTGCCTCAGATTCCTCTCTTGCACGTGCTCTGTTTTGTTTTGTTGTTGTTGTTGTTGTTGTTGTTGTTGTTGTTTTGAGGCAGGGTCTTGCTATGGGGCCCGGGCTGGGCTTGAATTTGCCATCTTCCTGCCTCAGCCTCTAGAGTGCTGGGATTAGAGGTTTGAGCCATCACACTCGGCTTGTTTCTTGCATTCTCAGGGGTCATTTCTCAGAACCTCTCGGAACATTTGGGTGGACCTGTGGACGCTGGCTGGGGAGGGTGGCAGGGCTCTCCTGGGGAAGGAGGGCTTTCAGAGGCGTCCGCCCAGCCTGGCACAGGGCCTTATTAGTTCATGCTTGGATTTCGTCACTGACCTGCCCCATCCTTGCCACCTGAGCATCATTCTGACACAGATGCAGCCTGGTCATTTTTCCTGTCCTAGGACGCCCCGGGGCCTTCCCACCCTGACAGGATGCAGCCAGGCTCTTCTGCCTGGACATCACTGTGTCCTAGCACCTTCTTGCCTGGCTGCCCGTCTCCCACCTCGACCCGTGGCATCCTGTGGCTGGGAGCGCAGTGAGCTTCCACACGTCCCAGAGGCTCCGCACCTCGGGGAGCGTCCGGAATGTCTTCCCCAGCCCCCTCTCTGCTCGTGAATGCCGGTTCTGTGGAGGGAAGGCTGCTGACGGCGCCATCTCCCTGAAGCCTTCCCGAACTTCCCCTTCCGGCAGAGCTGAGCACGCCCTCGCTCTTCTGCTCTGGCCCCTTGATGAGGCTTCCAGAGTCGCCGGTTGCTGCCTGCGGTTTATTGTAGTTCCAGCCCTCTGGTCACCGCCCGGGCCCTGGGTCCTGTTCAGCTTTGTGTCTCGTGCCTGTACAGTTCCAGTCATGGTTTCAATAACTGAGTTGGTCCCTGGGCCCTCGCAGCCTTGGGGATCGCATCAGAGGGTCCTCGTCAGAGACGGGTGGCACCCTCTCCTGCCTCTTCTCCAAAACCAGCGTTCAGAACCCCGTTTATCCCGGCGTAGCTCGTAGTCCTGGAGCCTGCCTCCCTTAGAGCCTTGAGGGGCTTGGTGGAGTGGACAGAGGTGGTCAGCAGAGTTGGCAGTGACAAGGACAAGGACAGGAGCCTTCCAGAACCTTTATGGTGACCTGCCAGCCCCCAGGTCTTTGCCTGGCTCTGGAACCATGTGCTTCTCGTCACAGCAGCAATGACAGAATGTCACGGGTGAGGCAGCTTCAGGACCAGATGTGTTTTATCCCTGCCATGGAGGCTGGAAATCCAAGACAGAGGTGTCGCAGGGTTGCCATCTTCTGGGGCGCCTCTGCCGGGCTCGCAGACCACCACCATGCTGCGTCCTTGCTCAGTCCGTGGGTCTGTCCTCTGGCTGTGAGGACTCCAGTCCTTTGGATCAGGACCCATCCCTGTATGTATATTCGACCTCAGTTAAAAAGGCCCAAACTCCAGATATAGTCACATTGTCCCCAGGAGTTGGCGTTGCCAACCGTGACTGTTAACCCCCTGCCAGGGCCCTGTCCTCTTAGGATCCCGGAAGGTTTGGCTTTTCTCTGCACGGACAAGCTTGTATCTTCTCCGAGACGGGGCAGCCAGGGCCGTGACAGTGGCCACTGCCGTGCTGACGGGGACTCGCACGCAGGGCGTGGGGGGATCGGTTGGGCGCAGAGGAGTTGAAAGCCTGAGAGTGGGGAGTCGCGTGCAAAGCTGGTGGTTCATTCACCAGCTGCTCAGAGACACCGCGTCGTCCCTGGCGCGTATCAGGAAGTGGTGGAGAACAGCTGTGACTTTCCCTTGCAGTTCTGGCCACGCCCAGACTTGACCTTCCTGTCACCTCAACCCACCTGACACTTCTGAATGAGCAGAGCACTGGGGGCCAGGGGGGTGCCTGAGGTTGGAGCGGGCCACCTCATCTGGAGGCTGCTTTGCTGCTGGTTGTCTGTGGTTTCCGGGTGATGTGCCTTCAAGGGGTAAGGCCTAAGGTGACAGACAGAGCAGAATTCCTGCCCTCTGTCACCTTGATGCTGGGGCGTTACCGGCACACTGTGTGGCATGGAGGGAAGCTCGTTGTCCTGGGCAGGCCCGCATCTGATGCCTGGGCCCCTTTACCAAAGCCCTTACGCAGGCAAAGCATTTGGCACCAGGCTCCATCCAGGTGGGCACCAGTGCCAGGAGGAGTGGGGGGAGTGGCAGGTCTCTTAGGACAGGGTGGCCAGCCCAAGGGGATGCGCCATCATGGAACTCTGGCCCTGTGGCTCTTTCCTGACCAGGAATCCCCAGCATACATGTATATATTTATTTTTTGGTACCAGAAATTGAACTCACACCCTCGCGATTGCCAGGCTGACACTGCCGCTGAGCCATATCCCCGGCCCTCCCCAGCATATTGTCACAGTGAAGGCTGCCCTTGGGACTTGCTTAGCTTCTGTCGATTGTGGTCCCCGGGGTGGTGGTGTGGTGGGGCGAGTGGGCTCTGCAGACAAACCCCAGGCTGCCTTCCCAGTCAGGGGCAGAGCTGGGCTGTCCAAGCCTCAGCCCTCCTCTGTGTAAGTCGGGGGGTCAGGTGTGATCCTATGGTCTGCACTCAGCTAGCCGCAGATGTCCTTGACATGGCCAGAGACCGGGCTGCATCTTTGCAGCGTCTCCCGTGAGCCAGGTCCTGAACTCGGGCCAAGAGGTGAATCCCTTCTGCCTCCCTCCTGGCCCAGTGGGCGGTGGCCGCCCTGCAGGGAAGCCAGGGCAGGCTGGCAGCTGGATGCCAGGCAGCAATTAGATTCCACAGCCTCCCATGGAGCCTGGGCATTGGGCTCCACTGGAGTCCCTCCCCTTGCTGTTTTAGGGCCTCGCCGAGGCAGAGCGCCAGGTGTCACCAGGCCGTTGGTGGCCCCAATTAAAATGAGCAAGCACCCAGCACGCTGGGTTGGAGCCTCGTAGCAGAGACACGAAGCTTCTTCTTTTCTCCGCCCTCCATATCTTCATGGGGAGGGAGTCCTGTCTGTTGCCTCCGACCACCTGCCACGAAATGCCATCTCTCCCTCTGCAAACAGAAGGCTGCCACATCTCGATGGCGGCAGTGGCAGCTGGGGGCGGGCTGGTGCCTGGTGCCCTGCTTTCCCCAGAGCCCGGGGGAGGCTGAGCTCACGTGGGCTCCGAATGAGCTTCACGAGCCAGAACCATCAGCTTCCCGGCCTCCAGGTCGGGGAGGGGACACGGGCGGGCTTGGCTGGCTCCCAGCAGAGCCTCTGGTGGCTTCTGGTTGCAGTGTCCTCCCTAGGGTGCCTCAGATTACAGCACAGTGTCCCAGGGAGGAAGCCGTGCTCCTCAGAGCAAGCAGCAGGGACCAAGCCCTGGAGAGACAGGCGTCCCCAGATGGCCCCTGTCCCAGCCTCGTGCTCAGAGTCACTCCTGATCCCTTGGCTGCCGCAAATCCAGAATGGAGCCTCCTCTCCCCGCTCAGGCCAGTGGAGTAAGAAGGCACACCATGGTCACACTGACCCGCGCCATCAGGCCTCTGCCGGGTGCCAGGCTGTGTGCACGGCGCCTGCTGGTGCTGTCTGTGTCCTTTGTCCCCCTCTCCCCCAAGCCAGGGCCTCATGTGTGCTACCACTGCATGCAGCCCCAGCCGTGCACCTTTTTTACTATTTAACTTTTCTCCCTACCTGACGTTGTTCCACACTGGGTTCCCAGACTTTGACCTCCCTCCCATGTTGTACAAAGAGCAGAGCTGATGGCACTGGGATCACAGCAGAGCAGCTAGAAGAAGTGAAAGCAGACCACAGCGAGACCTTGATTTCCCCACCCGCTGGGCCATGGTTCCTTCCGGTGCGTGTCCTCCCGGGATTAGGCAGCAGGCGGCTGATTCCATCTCAGTGCTTGGAACAGGAAAGTTTGGGCTCAACATGGGGCCTGGCAGGAGCCAAGATTTGGGTCTGGTCAACAAAGGACAAAGGCGGCCTAGGCAGGAGCAGCCTTGGGCTGACTTAAAAGGTCAGTGGGCACTAGGGGCTGCCCCTTGTGGGGGACCCCACGTCGGGACTTGCAGGAGGTCCTGGGGTGGGACCATGTGCTTCTGTACCAGGGACCCCATTGCCTTGATTTCTTTCTGGGAGTCCTGACCTAGTTGTAAAAGTCAGTCCTTTCTCTCCCAAGCCACTCGGGAGGCTCAGGTTCAAAGGCAGTGACCTCGCGGTGTGAGTCCCAAGACTTGGGTCCCTCCGTGTGCTCTTGGCAGGGGCAGCTGCCCCTGAGCTGTGGCCAGCCATTGTCACAGGATTGCAGGCCGATACCACCTTATCCAGTTTCTCAAAAGCAGTCAGAACCTGTACTTTGAATTAGGAGCCTTCCGATTTTCAATCCTGGCAGCGACTTCCGCATGGCCAGCTGAATAAAGCCCGGTCAGTGGGTCGCACTTAATGACCTGTGTCTCAGAAGGTTCCCATCCAGCCTTCATTTTCTGCTCAGATGAACCACTTCCAGTTAAGTAAAACCGTGGCGGATCAGAAGTGGCCAGGAGGCCGAAGTGCTTTGCCACAGGACACCAGATGGCCCTGGGCTTTGGAATTGGAGCTGTAGGGGCAGGGTGTCCATTCAGCCAGGCGGGGAGGTGGCCGAGGACAGAACCGGCAGCTGGGTCAGCCCTGCGCAGAGCTGCACTTGTCCATGGAGGGGTGCGGTGGGTGGAGGGGAGCTCCTAGCGGTGCCACAGGGCAGGAGCCGGCGCTGGGCTTCGCTGTCCGAGTCTGGCTCCTTGCCCCTCCTTGGAGCTCCCCCAGCAGGGGTGCTGCTGAGCTGGGTGGGACTCCCCGACTGTCCTGGCCTGGGGCACGAAGGGCATGTGCCACTTAGGTCAGAGTCGTCCCAGCAGTGCAGGAAGGAAGTAGCGCTGAAAGCAAAGCAGAGCGGGGTGGATGAGGATGTTTGGCTCCGCTCTGGCCCCACACCACTTCCCCACCCTGCCCTTCCTAATCCCACCACGCTGAGCCCTTCAGATCAGAAGGCACCTCCAGATCTCGGGCCAGACTGCTAATTAAAGAGAACATCTCAACGAGGCATGGTGGGGTACACCTGTATTCCCGGCTACTTAGGAGGCTGAAGTGCTAGCTTTAGCAGCACGTATATTTAGGAGGCTGAGGTAAGAGGAGCTCAAGTTTCAGGGCAGCTTGGGCAACTTAGTGAGACCTTGTCTCAAAAATAAAAATAGAAAAAAATAGAATAAAAATCAAAGTAGGAAAGAAAGGGCTGGGGATGCAGTTCACTGGTGGGAGCACTTGCCTAGCAGACCCAAGGCCCTGGGTACACGCATGCGCAGTGGCTCCTCTCACTGCTTCTGGCAGATAAGTACCTGCCTTGTTTCAGTGCACTGACCCGACCCACGACACTCCGTCCTGGTGTGGGGCTGACCCCGGAGCTGGCGCCCTGCTCAGCCGGGCTGCCAAGCTCCGCCGCCTCTTCCTGCAACCCCGACGTCTTATCTTTCCATCCTCACAGCTACCCTCCTGTGCTGGGGAAATCTGCATTTTGGAATACTGCTTGGGTATTTGAGTTACAAACTAAAAAGTATCCTGCTGTCTCTCCCCGGGTCCTCAAGCCGCAGAAGCAAGCAGGGCGCACGCTGTCGCTGTAGCAGCAGGCTCCTTTCATTTTTGACTTTTTAAAGCGTGATTTGGGAATCTTGTTTCCATTTTTCCATGGAGGAGGCAGTCGTGTTGGGGGAACCTCTCGGGCGAGCCTTGGTGGCACCCAGCCTCAGGGGCACGGGGGGTGCACCAGCTGCTGGGAGTGACACGTGGGTGTCCTCAGCCTGATGACGAATCCAGGAGCCTTGAAACAGATCGTCCTTTGCACCTTGACGGATGGCAGCAACTTCCCCAGGGTCTGAGGACTGCTGCGAGGGGGGCGGGGAGCCCAGCCGTCACCCCCTCTGCAGATGAGCAGGCTGAGGCGTGGGGGCAGGCCTCGGCCCAGGCAGACAGGATGCGCGCGCTCAGCACACATCAGGGCCAGCGCAGGCCGCAGTCCTCGGTGCCCGTGCCTGCTCGTCTTGGAGCCCCGCTGCCACCTTCCTCCGATTGTGTCCCAAGGAGCAGGCCGCACTCCCACGCTAGAAGTCTCACTGAAGTCAGTGGACTTAGACCACCTCACTCGGCCAGGCTTTGTTTTTGTTTTTTTCTTTTTCCTCCCAGTGCTGGGAATTGAATCCAGGACATTTGCACAGAGCTACATCCCTTTTAATTTTTTTTTTTTTTCAAGACAGGATCATGCTAGGGTGCTTAGTTGCCCATGCTGGGCTCAAAAATTTTGGATCCTCCTGCCTCAGCCTCCCCAGAGGTCTAGGGTTCCAGGTGTGTACCACCGTGCCCCAGCTCACTTGGCTAAGTTCCCGAATGGAGTCAGTGCTCGAAGCCCCTCTCTGCCCAACAGCAGCCCAGCCCTCGTCCTGGCCAGGCTGTGAGGAATTCTTCCTCAGCCCCCATCCTGCCTGGCTGACCTCCCTTCCTTAGTTCACCCCAGAAATCAGGACCAATAATCCAGAGTCTCGAAGCATGTTCATGTAATCTCGTTTGTTTAACAAGCCCGTCATTGCGTTTATTTCCTCTGTAGCCACTTTCACTAGCAAACCTCCCGGGGCGCTGTCTCTGGCTCTGCTGCTGTGGCCTTGGCGCCTGCAGCCGCAGACCTGTGCCCTCTCCCTCCCTCGTCAGCCAGCCGCCCACCCCTGCTCTGCCCCTGCTCTGCCCGGCTCTTGCCCGTCACAGACTTGATGTATTGAATTGGGCTTTGCTCAGTGGCGCACTGGGTTCCCAAAGGTTGTGAGAAAGTGGAATTTTGGTGACTCGCATCATTTAAACTGTGGGCCGCAAGGCTGAGTGGGGAAAGAACCCATTCAGAGCATGAATCATAGCCTTCGTTCAGCCCGTGTCGGGTTGGCTCTGGTGCATCCCGTTCCCTTTGATCGGAGCTGTGCCAGGGTGTGGCTTCTGTCCGTGTCCCCGCGCTGCCCTTTGGACAGGGCTGGCTGGGGCAGAGCGGGAAAGTCATCCCAGGGTAGGCGGTGGTGGCTTTTTGTGCTGATGTGTTACACAGCTCTGCCTCTTTCTGACAGTGCAAGCTTTCAAAGGCATGTTTTTGTGCACATATGCTGGACACCTAATAAAGAGACGTGAAGTGACATATGTAGAAGGGTCCCAGGTAACCATGTGTCACAGCTTAGCCTACCCTGGAGCCTTCTGGGGGGCGGAGAAACTCACTCCCACATGACCGGCTCAGAAATGGCCCAGCGGGGCATGGCCCTGCTTCCCCTCGGAGCAGCAGCAATGCCGGGTGGACGCAGCCTCTCTGCTGCTGGAGTTTGCAGTGCCCCAGGGTCTGCGCATCTCCTGTAACTGCTGTGTGGGCTGTGGGCACTTGGGGCTGCTTCCCTTCCCCACTCCTAGACTGCCCATCTCTCTCTTACATCTTTTTTGGGAGATTGCTATTTCATTTCATTTTGTATTTTCTTACTCTTGTAGCTCTTGCTGAAAATCAGCCCAGCCAGAGCACCCGTACTAATGGCTTGGAGCCGCTCCAGGCTGCCGGATGTGTTGGCTTTCACTTGTGGGTGGCTGTCGACAGGCGTTGATGTCTTCTGTCTGTGGCTCTCCAGGGTCCCCTCTTTTTGCGGGCTCGGCTGTTCACACTTGGCTGGCCCGCCTTGTTGTTTGCCGTGGCAGTTGTTGGCAGTTCGCGCATCCCGTAGGCAGCCCGGCCCCCTCACCAGGCCCAGACGGCGTCCGCTCGGCCCCCAGGCTGTTGGCCCATTCGGTGTGACTGTGAGTTCTTTTCTGCCGCTTGCTGTCCCAAAGGGTGGAGGGCCCAGAATTCTGGAGCGGGAGGTGGCCTAGGAGAATTCTTAAGCCGCCAGAATGTGTGCGTATTGGGGTGTGGTGACATTTCTTCACTTGGGGCACTGTCACCTTTCTTCAGTTGCCTGGAATGCAGTGGAATTTCTAGCCTCACCTCTTGGTGACTGAGCAGCATTGGAAGAGATGCTAAGTGTGCTTTTTTTTTTTTTTTTTTGTGGCTCTGGGGATCGAACTCAGTGGTGCTTAAGCCACTGAGCCAAACCCCCAGCCCTAGGTTTTTGAGACAGGGTTGCACTATGTAGCTCAGGCCGGCCTTGTGCTCACGTTGTAGCCCAAGCCAGTCTCAACTCACAACACTCCGCCTACCTCAGCCTCCTGAGTGCTGGGATTAAAGGCGTGCGCCACCACGCCCGGCTAAATGTGCTTCTTCCTGCGCCTTAGTTTCTTCATCTGTAAAATGGGGATCAGGATAGGTACAGACAAGGTTGACATAAAGATTAAAGGAAGGCTGGGGATACAGCTCAGTGGCATACACACCTGCCTGGCAAGTGCAAGGTCCTGAGTTCTGAGTTTGATTCTCAGTACCAAAAAAAAAGATTAAGTGAGGAATTTTATATCCTGTTGTACTGTAGCACTGACTCAAAAAATAGAAATTACAAATAATAATAAAGGATCAGAGTTTTATTATCAATGCTGTAGCAACTCTGCCCTCTTCTGACCCCAAGTAATAGCCAAAGGACTCTCATTTTAGGGCTTGAACCTTTTCTTCTTTTTATGAAATTCTCCGACTTCCTCTTAAGGACCACCCAGACCACTCAGCAGCCCCTCAAGGCCCCTGCTGTGACAAGCAGGACAGCTGTGATTTCCTCTGTTATACCTCGGGGAGAGTTAACTCGAGTAGCTCTGTCTCTGCCCCATCTTTAGGATGCCTTCTTGTCCCGTGGGTTTCTTTACAGTGCCTCTTTGAGGCAGCCTTCCCTACTGGACAAAAAAGGGAAACTGAGGCTAGAGGAAAGGTATCCTCAGCCCAGTGCCGGATCACAGGGTTTTGGCTCCAGGAGAAGTGAGGTTCCCGGGCCACGACATTCTCTGTGGGACACTGGCCTCCTCCCAGCTGTCACTCACTGGAGGCGTTTGTGCCCGGCGACTACCTGCTCCTTTCTGCTGCTCCTGGGGACAGAGTTGCCTGTAGCAGCCACAGACCCCGATGCTGGAGCAGCTGGCCCCGCCAGCCTCACCCACAGGAAGTGGCTGTGGTAGCCCCTGGGCAGGGGCTGAAGTGGGCCTTTAGTCCCTGCCGTGTGGCTGCTTCGGCCCCCGCACCAGGGGCTGTGGAGCAGGGTGAGTCTGAGCCAGCGCCTCTCCTCTGAGTTGACATGGGCACACCCCGCGCACTGCCTTTCAGCCCCGGGCTCCTCCGAGGCTCCTCCGCAGCTCCTCCCTGTCCCCCGTGCGGTTCACAATTAGCATTTCCAACGCTTCCAGGTGGAGACGGACAGCTGTTCACGCAGGTGCGCAGTCTTCCCTGGGAAACGGAGCGGAGCCGTGTGCCTTGTGTGTGT
>RJWM01031407.1:0-22818 GCA_004363535.1 Dasyprocta punctata | reverse complement strand
TATCTGTTGTTTTTAGATAGATTGTATTACAAATGCAAAACAAAGATCCAATCTGATGCACTCTGGCAAAGGTACAAAAATATAAGGGTGCAAAATAGGCAGAAATCAGTCTTTGACTCTGTAAGTATACACAAAAATGTTTTCTTAAAATCCAAGGGGAAGGGCCAGAGATTTAGTTCAGTGGCATAAGCACCTGTGTGGCAAGCACAAGGTCGTGAGTTTGATCCCTGGTACAAATAAATAAATAAATAAATAAATAAATAAATATCCAAGGGGAACCTAAATACTGCAAAAAAAAAAAAAAATCTTTTCATCTGTCAACAAGAGTGGCAGCAGGCGTACCTGTACAGGGCAGTGCTCCGAATTGGCAAAAGGGCGTCGTAAATGGTGAGGGAGTCGGTGACACAGTTGTCAGCTTCCAGTTGGATGGACTCAATTGAGAGACGAATCAGATAGCCCACTATGGCCACCAGCTTGAAGTGACACATCAGCCGCCCCGAGGTTGCAGAAATCTCCAGAGGGTAGCGGAGGGACAGATGATCTGCATAGAAGTACTGAGAGCAGCCTTTGTCTGTGAAGATAGTACTTGCTTTTTGTCTGTCTGTCTTTCTTTCTTGATTTACTTTGATTGTTTTTAGGAATGACTTTTCTAGAAAATTTTTTTTAGAAGAGTAAAGAGCAAAAGCAGTCATGCAGAGGACATGCTCTTAGGGAACTGCCCCTACTCTGCCTAGATAGCCTGTTTGGGGTTAAACTCTCTACCAGATCCAGAGGTGGGCACATGATTCAGACCACTCAATCAGACCACAGAATTTAGTCCAAAGATAGGTATGTCAGCCAATCCAGGTCATGACATTCAGCCCTAGGACTTCCTCAAAAACTGTTAGGAAATATGTATGGGGGGGGGGTTCTACCATGATTGAGAAAGTTGTGAATTGTAAGCTTGCATGGAAGTGGCCATTCTTACTATCACAATGAAAGAGCAGACGTGACCGTGAAGCCTTAACAGAGGAGGATGATATATTATTTTACATCCTGGACTGAATCATGCCTCAATTCAACACATCCCACATTTGTCCCAGTTACACACACCCAACAGTCTATTTCTATATTTGCTAGTGCCTTTCTAGCTGTGAATGATATCATTTGCAACTAGAAAGGCACTAGCAAATATCATCATTAGAAAGGGGAAGTCATGAAGAAAAAAAAAAGGAAAATTATGGTCAAAAATGATAGTAATGGAGAGATAGGTAAAGGGGAAACACGTGAGAGAATTTACCAGATCCTATGGTTGAAGAGTAATCTGAACGAAGCCCAGCTGCATTGAAAAAGCACATAGAAATAGACTGTTGGTCCTAGTGTTTCATTTTGTTATAATTTCGCTTAATAAAAGTTACTTTTGTTCCTTCTTTAAAACAATTGAACACATATGAGATTGTGCTTTAAGATAACTCAGTAACAGTGGGGAGGTTATTTGCATATTTAGAGATTTACAGTTCTAAATTAATAGTTTTTAAAGCTAAGAATACAATATGTGAGAGCTTATTGTATGCTTCTCTTTACTTCAGTATCCTTCTAATCATGCAAAGTTATGAAGTGCAAACATTTCTTTTTCTTCTTCTTCTTCTTTTTTTTTTTTTTTTTTTTTTTTTTTGTAGTACAGGCTGGTCTTGAACTTGCAATGATCCTTCTGCCTGAGCCTCCTAAGTGCTGGGGTTTCAGGCGTATGCCAACATGCCCTCTTTAAACATTTCTTATAGGTAAGAAAGCAACAAAGCAAACAAAAATAATGACTGAAATAGTAAATACAGTGTAGAATTTTCCACTAGATATTTTTTCATTCATTCGTTTAACAAATATTTGCCATCTACTTACCATATGCCCCATATGTCTTAAATCAAAAGACAAATCTGCAGAAATGTTGGGTTACACAATGATTAAACCATTTATAACATTGTCAAAAAAAGTGATCCAATTTGAAGTTTGATGGGCATAAGGGGCAAGCTGTTTTGGAGCACTGGGAAATACTACATGTTATAGATATAATTGTCTACATTAGGATAGAGACAAAATAAACCTCAACAAAATTCATTTTCTAAGAATTTGTTCTTTGGGGATTTAGTTTGAAGATGTATAAGCAGCATAAATGTAAGGAGGGCTACATTTTTTAAAATTCAATTTTGTCTACATTACATTTTCAATTCTGTTCTTCAGTCATTTACTACATATCTCGTTTAACAGTTTCCTTAACTGATACAACTCCAATGCCTTCAACTAATCCTGTGTCATTGGGAGTGAGGAAGGGAACACTATATTACAATACTGACTGTGATAATGGCAAGTATCGGAAATGCTGCAAGAAGGAATGCTTGAAAGAGAATTACCCAACAGTCACCGTTTAGTACCACAGAGTCCATGTCCACAGCTAGGCCCTGCAAGCTCCCCACAGAGGTCCGGTTTATAATGCTCGTCTGGATGGAGTCCTTCAAGATGGCGGCCACACAATCCTCACAGAAAATGTGGCCCTTGGCATGTGGCATGACAAACACAATCCAAAAGTGGACAAGGAGGCCACCTTTGTTGTTGCTGCTATAGTGAAAAGACAGACATATTCAGGGTTTGCCTCTTTGGAAACAGATTTTCTCAGGAAGGCAGAGACCCGACTAAGACATTCAAAGCTGGTGAACACAACCTTTGACTGAAGCCAACTCCCTTTTGCATATAGTCATTGGCTCTCATTATTGAGCCTTGGAAAGGGAAAGCATCGTATTTTATATATTAGGATCACTGGGTTGGATTGAGATTTAGAGTCATTACTAAACAGTTGCATCTCCATGGAGAATATACTATTTCTATGGATATCAATCACTATGCACTATAAATCCCAAAGCAAAGGACATACATTACCTGACATCTGCAACAACTGACTGCTTATAAAATTTGGAGAAGGCAGATGTTGTATAAACAAGGTTTACCTGGGAAAAAATAAATTGTCTTAATTCTTTCAAACTTGATTTCCATATTACCCAGTGTACTGCCTAGGCAGCCTAGCTGAATTTCTACTTTGTGTTGTTTTGTTTATTTGTTTGTTTGTGATACCAGGGATCGAACCCAGAGCCTTTACACTGAGCTACATCGCTAGCTCTTTTTTCAACTTCTTATTTTGACACAGGGTCTTGCTACACCACTAAGTTGGTCAGTGTTGGCTCAAATTTGTGATCCTCCTGCCTCAATCTCCCATCTTGTTTATCTTTGCCCATCTAATTATACTTTTAGGAAATGCCTAAGGAAGTAACCAGAGACATACAGGAATTTTGCGGTAGTTTTGTTGCTGCATTTTCCGTAGTAGCAAACAATGAAAACAGTTTAAACATTGAATAAAAAAGAATTTGCTAACTTTGAGGTGACTAGAACTTATGTTTTTGAAAGAATATTTACTAATGCAGAAACAAGCAATGCAAAGAGAAAAAAATCAGATTATAACACTGACAACTACTACTCCAATCTGGCATTATTTCCTATGTCAATGTAACTTGGAATAAAAAGGGGCTTTATCTCTGGTGATGACATTAAAACCTTTAATTTTTCTCACTTCTCTGAATTTTACTAAGCTTTCCAATAAATATTTATGAGTTCTAAATGAGCAATTTTTTTTCAAAAGCCAAGAGATTGCCAATGTACCAAGTTTGGAATAAATGCGCACCATCACAGAGTGAATCAGTATTCATGTAACATCACAGCTGGAAATCATCTTAAACTTCATCTGACCTGGTTTCTTTATTTGACAGGTGAGATAAAACAGAAGTCGAGAGAGCTGTTTCTTTTTCCATTTAGAAGAGGGAGAAAATCTATTCTGTATTATAGCAAAGATAAGCTAAGTCCCACGTCTTCCTCCTCTAACTCCTTTCATCTACCCTGTCGTGTCCTTCCCGTCATGTACTGCCCTGTCACACCCCTCCGCATCCCTGGCTCCCCCTGCTGGCTCCCCGTAGACCCCATCACCTCACCACTTGCTGCACAGTCCTTGCCACTGACAGAAACTCTCTGGACTCCTTCTGCCGGTACTCGGGCAGAAACTCAATGTTGGTGATGCGAAACATCCCCGCAAAATAAAAAGCATCTTTGCTTTCTGTCTTACCTACAAAATAGGAGAGAAGGTGATTAGGGGGATTTTTTTCCATAATCTGAGAAAAACCAGTCTGAGGCTTCTAAAATGTTTTTATTTTAGCCATCACACATTTTACTCAATCATATTCTATGATGCTCTTCTAAGAGTACTTAATGACATCTCTTCCGTCAGCAGCAAAACACTGTGTCTCTTAAAATGCTCTATTCTTTCTGACTTTTTCTGCCAAATATTTACAGGCAAGATTTAAAGGTAGAAACTATATTCTAGAGTCTCTAAAGAGTTAAAAAGGATGTATGTAATTTTCATGGGTTCCATGTCTATGGAATGCAAGGCAGTAAAACCGTGAACCATCAAACTCTGCAACAGATTTAGTACTATGGGAGAAGACAGGAAGAGCTCCCAATGACCGTCACTGGGGCCTCCATCCATCTCCTATCTGGCCGGGTGGCCTAATGTTCGGGTCCTGGGTCAGTCTTCAGCTCTGGCCAAGCTGTGGAGAACTTGCCCTTTCCACGAGCCAGCCGGGGTGTCCCATGGCCCTTTGTCAGGTACTCCTCGAATTCTCTGCCCAGTGAAGACTAGGATTGAATGTTAGGCCTGCCCAGAAGCTTTGCAGAAAAGAGGCAAAGACGACACTGTGGCTTTTGCATTGCCTTAGGACACCTGGGAAAGGGGCAGCAGTTAGGGGAGAGGAGAGCCTCTCCTCTCACCCTTTCTTCACAGTTTCCAAGGTTTGTCTCCTCTTCAGAGCCTCCCCAGGCTCCCGTGGCGTTTGCACGTTCCTTCCTGTGGTTGGCTACATCTCAACTGCTACCTGCTTGTGTTTGCTCTCGGGGAAACCGGACAGCAACTTACATGTTTTTTCCTCAGCAGCCACTTGCCAGAGCCAAGCTTAGTTTTGGGGCTCAGTACATGATTGCAAGAAGAAAGGCAGGCAGGGAGCAAGTGGAGGGAGAGGGAAAGAGAATGTCCCTTGCTAGTACAGGGCCCACCACACAGCAACGCCAAATAAATGATGGTTGAAGTAAAAGGAAGAAGCAGTCCACAAGGGTGACAGGAAGCAGCCTCCACTGTGGGACCCGACCATAGTCATTTTGACTCTGAGCAGGACAGTGAGGCTGTGGAAGGGCAGGGCGCACAGGGGAAGGCAGGAGACCTGCAGTCCTGTGCTGGATCTGTTCCTTCTAGTTAGTGACCATGATGGATTACCTTGCCTAACTAGGTCCCCCATACAAAACAACAATTGTTTTTCATTTTCTTTTTATCAGGTAGGTGCTTCTCAGATGTGTTTTTAGCTACAGACTCTTAAAATTTGAGTGGAAGCTAGGAATTCTTTCTAAAAGCTCACATGTCCTTCTCAGATCACTAAGTACCCAAGGTTCAAACAGTAGCAATACTAAGATCAATTTAGCACTAAATCTTATTACATTTACTTAACTCTAGCTCAGCCTGATGTACAAGATCCTCCGTGGCCTCTGGAACTCATAGTCCACCTCACTCTCAAGGTTACCCTCTATGCCCAAATTTTGCATATTAGACTAACTTGTTTTCTATTGAACAATTTTTACTTATGCATATGAGTTTGCCTTTGCTCATGCTAGCCTGTCTCCATGAAATATCCTTCCCAATTATCACACAGCTAGCAAACCTTCTGGACAAGTATACCGTAGTTCAAAACTTTATACAGTAATTCCAAGTCAATACAAAATGCATCAGTTGAGATATAGCAGGAGTATCAATTGACTTGCTTTTGCTGCAGTTGTGTGTTTGTTTTAATTATCCATTGGCCTGAACCAACTTCTTCACTAGCCTGTAAGCTCCTAGCAGGCATAAAGTGTATCCCGTTTGCCAGTCTGTCTAGCCCTTGCCTGCCACAGGGGCCACACACAGTGGGCACTCGCAAAATGTACCAAGTGTATTGGGAGGAACCATTTTAAGACGGTGTCTCTGGACTCCATTTGTAGGTAGGTTGGATGCCACTCTTCTGTGATCACAAAACAACCACTGAAGCAAAATAAATAAACAAGCAGCTAGTACTCTCCAGTACAGAACTGGGCACTTTGCGAAAGTAGAAAATGCATGCGTCAGCTTTTTGAAGGTAGCCTGAGGAACTATATTGTGCCAAGTAAATTATATGTGATCAATTTTTATTTTGTAGCTTAAACTAAGATTATTGATTAATTCTTTGCCTTTAAATCTTGCCTACAATCCAATTTTAGTATCCTTGAGAATACACCTAAAAAGTAGGTTTTTCTACTCAAAATACTTTCAACTTCAATTGTGTGGAGTTTTTTTTTTTTCCCCCACACCAAGGTCTTCAATTCTCTACAGACTTCAGCTGGGTAGTTAAAAATTCGATTTAGTTCTGGCGCTAGTTCTCCAGAGGTAGTGTCAGCGCTCACAGAGGAAGGGCTCAGTCCCACAGTACTGTACCCACGTTAGACTCCAATCACAGTACTAGGTCCCTGGGCTGCACACACTGCCCCTGCAAATGAGTGTTTCTGTGACCCCCTCAGCTGTGATAATTTGCCATAATGGTTCACAGAACTCAGGGAAAACTTTACTTCAGGACATTATAAAGAATACAAATGAACAGCCAAGTGGAGAGATACAGCACCCGATCACAGGCACTGCTGTTCCTGTGAAGGTGGGGCATACTACCCTCCCAGTGGTAGGTATTTTGCCAGTCCAAGAGCCCTCTGAACCTTGTCCCGTAGGGCTTTTATGGAGTTTCCATTATGTAGACATGATTGAATAAATAATTGGTCATGAGGACTGAATTCACTCTCCAACCTCTCCCCCTCCGCCTTGTCCCCAAGGTGTGAGGGGACTGAAGTTACAATTCTCTAATCATATGATTGGTTCTTCCAGCTTTCCAGGGCTGTTCAGTCACCAATCATCTCATTAACATACAAAAGATGTCCTTAGAAGCTCTGTTAAGAACTGGAGCCTAAGATTAAATGTTATAGGAAAAGCTGCTCCTATCATACCTGTCGCACAGAAATTTACAAGAGGGTGAGAACACTTGTGTCAGAAACCAACCACACAGACCAAGTATACTGAACACATGTATTTGCTAATATCACAGGACATGTATCTTGTATCAGATATATTAGCGTGTATGGAGTGAAAACTCTAAATTAAAGTCAGCAAAGATGGGCCAGCTTTGGCCACAACCCACTGGGCTGGTGCGGTGCCGGCTCACATCAAGAGAGAACTGATCAGCCTTCCAGGGTCTGGCCCTGCACCAATCCCAGAGGAGAACCAGAATGGGCCCACTTGGGCCACAACCCGCTGGGCCTGTGCAGCACCGGTGCACAGGCTTGAAGTCAAGGACATGATATCCCCTCCCCTCGGTAAGCAACCTGCTGGTTCTGAGGTCTGGGTAAATTGATAGCAACTGGGGAACATTGAGCAACTAAATGTTGGTATTTTTCGTAGATTTTGTAGGCCTCTGATCGGCAGCCTGAGCATATCATTGGAAGATGACAGTAGGCAATGTGGCAAATATGGGGGACTCTCTTCTGCCTAGCCTTCGAGGCCCAATATGGTTCTCACCATTTTGCTTTATTCTGACCATTATTATTATTATTCTTTTATTTTTTGCTTTATTTTATATTCTGTTTTTATTGGTTTTATTCCGTTTTGTTTTTTGGTTCAATTTTACTACACCTGTTGGAATGGTCAGCTAGTCTGAAGATAACAAGATATACTATAGTAGCTATTGTACCCACATTATCGATCTTTGAAATTCTGTACCAGTTCCACTGCTTTATTTTGATTGACTTTGTTCTGTTACATTCTGTTGTACTTTACTATCTTTAAAATAAAAAAAAAGTCAGCAAGGACTGTAGTTACTGAGTTGCAGAAGTACTCTAGGAGAAAGGACTCAGGCATCACACCTGTCCAAATGATCAGTTAGATAACAAAAGCATAGCAACAGAGGAGAGGAAGATGCTGCCGTGAATGGGCGCTCAGGCAGTCAGGAGTTTAAGGTTGCCTAGAAACAGGCTGTGGGTGGAAGGAGGAAATGAAGCAGCTTAATAGTCCATTAATATTTAAAAGCTGTAAATGCATTACATTTCTGAACTAGTCGCAATCTCCCAAGCATCCTCCTTAGCTCTTCCTGTCCTAGGTGCCGTCTCTCCTCCTATGGCCCATGGAAGGAAGTGGCAGCGGTAAAAGAAGGAAGGAGGAAGACAATCTTGGTTTCTTCCTCCTTAAAATTTCAAAACCAGTTCTGGAAACAGTGTGCTGGTGTGGGAAGGACAATTCCATCCGACCCCTGAGGCAGCCTAGGCCCGTGTGAGTGCTGCAGAACTCACCCCACAAGCCCTAGCCCCAAAGGAAGATAGATTTTTAACTTACTGATATAGAGCCACAGAAGTGTCCAAGCTATGACTGCTAGGATGAATAAAAACAGTGTGAAGAGAATGATTTTGTTTTGGGCATTCCAGAAGGGAGCTCTCTTCTTGGACTGCTTGTTGGGTCTGGCTTTGCCAATAGGTTTTCGAAGTGGTCGTCTCGCTGGTAGTCTGCTGGGGACACTGACCACCTGAATTGATATATTGGATATCTTTTAAAAGAGAAAGATATATTATCATTAGAAGTAGTTGAAAGCTCAAATGGAACTACCTACCAGAGAGATTTTAGTTCTAAAATGACTATGAGTTAAATTATTTAGAAGTATAATTACTGAATTTGTATCAAGCCACACAGTGAAGATCAGAAAAATCAGACATTATAGCAACCCTAGAGAAATGGTCCTGAGGTCCTGATGCCAGCTCTCCACTCCTGCTGTGGAGCAGAGGCCTAAAGTTTATGGATCAAAGTAGACCAAGGGATATGAAGGTCAGGGAGTGGAGGTAGAGATTCCGTGTGGGTAGATTTGTATGTGTTCTCAGCTTGCGTGTGTGTCTTTCAAATGTCTGTGCTATACTGCTTTTCTCTTGCAATCAGTTCTATCTTGGTTAAGGCAGTATTAAAAATTAGCGTTAAAATAAGATTTCTCACAGAAATAAATTGATTTCCCGGTTATGGCTTCACGACTGAAACTGAATTATAGGGAGAAGTTAAGGTGATTGTGTAGGACTGTAGGAAGGGAATCCAATGTGCTTATGTTACCACTGGCAACCACTGAACTGATAGGTGACTCAGTTTCTCAATCATAAATGCAAGAATAATTTTAAAATAAAGTGAAAAAAATGACTGATCTATCTGGTGACAGCTTCTCAATCATAAGTGAAGGAATAATTTTAAAATAAAGCAAGGAGCAGGGCGTGGTGGTGCACACCTTTAATCCCAGCACTGGTGAGGCTGAGGTAGGAGAACCACTGTGAGTTCGAGACCAGCCTGAGCTACAAAGTGAGTTCAAAGCCAGCCTGAACTGTATAGTGAGACCCTGTCTCAAAAAATTGGGCCGGGGATTTAGCTCAGTGGTGTAAGTGCCTGCCTGGCAGGTGTGAGGTCATGAGTTTGATCCCTGGCACCAAAAAAATAATAATAAAAGCAAGGAGCCAAGAGTGGTGGTGCACCCTTGTAATACCAGCACTCAGGAAGCTGAATCAGGAGAGTCACTGCAAGTTTGAGGTCAGTCTGAACTACACAGTGAGTTCAAGGCCAGCTTGAACTACATAGTGAGACCCTGTCTCAAAAAAGTAAAAACAAAAACAAAAATAAAATAAACCAAGGAATAAAATAGAGGACTCATTTGATTGGAAAGTGATTGGCTTACATGTACTGATGCGCCAAGTGTTATGAGGAAGAGGAAGAAAATACATTAACTGTTTCCCCTCCTCCTCCTCTTTTATTTTCTCTTCTACCTTTTGCCATTTGATGCTGTGAATTCTTTAATAATGTATGTAAGACTTTAGCTTCTTTGACAAAAGAGATTTATGTATGTCAGGGTAACTAAACTCCAGTGATGAAATAACTTTTAACCACACATTCTTTTAAAGGCAACAATCTACCATACCATCTCTGCGGAAATAATCGTTCTTTCATGACTTATTAAAAGTTATCTCATTCTCTTTTATTCTTCCTGACTCTTTCCTTCAAAATTCGTGTCTTCCAGCCTTTAATCCTGCCAGTTAATGGGATAATATGTGGCCAAGTACACTTTGAATTATTTATGGCTCCCTTATTCTTTTTGTCAAATACCCTTGTCAGCCCTTGGAGTGAAATGTCACTTGTATCCCTCCTGGTGGAACTGAACTAGAGCAGACGTCATTTACCATGGTGTCTTGCAGGAGTGAGGAGTATATATCTCTAGAGAGGAAAATATTCCACTGTAGGGGTGGTCTATGGTCTCACGCTACTTTCAGGCCTTCCTTCAAAGATGTAAGAGAAAGAAACGCACAGAGATGCCAATGCACACACAACTGACAAGACAAAGTTGGATCTTTAAGTGGAAGAACACATTATAGGCGGTCTCAGTTAGCACTGATTAAATTTTAAAGTGGAATTTGTGTTAAGATCAGTACAATTTCCCTGGAGTTTTAGAGAAATAGCTTCTAATCAATTGCCGAGTAAAGTACTTTAAAACAATCTCACATCTGCAAAATCTATTAAGTACCATGAAAAGAAAGGTGGTCTTCTTCTTCTTATTATTATTATTATCATTATTATTATTATTATTATTATTTTGATCCCTTTATTTATATAGAATCATAAGGGCTCATTTTACTAACTGGTTCAACAACAAATGACATTCAAGTAGGAGAGGAGGCTCGCACACACACCATACTTACTTTCAGGTCAGCGGGTTTGGATGAAGCATCATTGTTTTCTTTGTCCATTTTCAGACGTTCTGTCCGTGAGCATCTATGGGTACCTGCAGGGCAGTTCTCACCGTCACATGCTCGTGTGAGAAGAACAGAGAGAACAGTCACCACACTGAAGCTTGCTTTCAGAGGAATGGAATCAATTTACCTCCACCGGGTCCAGTTCAGAAACTGAAGCTCCCTCACTGCTGTCTGGTGAATGTTAAAGGGCCCGGGCACTCAGCTTCTCACCACAAATGAAAAGCTTCTTATGCAACTCTAGAATGCAGGAGGACCCTTAGACTTCAGCCTTAACACCAAGTTTCCCTACAAGAAACTCAGTGCGACAATCCAAAAATACATACTGGAGTGTTATCAAAGTCGTTACCTGTGTGTATAAAAAAGTCTAATTTATAAGACAGGGCACAATTTCTTAGACAACCTCACCCCCATTCATCTTGTTTCTGAAGATGCCCTTCTCTAACCTGATCTCAGCTCTCCAGCCACACTTTTGGAAAACTCCTATCCAGCAAGACAGTTTTTTTTTTTTTTCCTATTTTCATTCTTTTTTCCTTTTAAGAAAACAATGAAAATTACACTTATTGGGGCAAATTAAGATTACATTCCAAGAAAACAGATTTAAGCAGTCTTGAAAATGTGCTCTAGGTTTTTATAAAATGTCAGCTATTTCATGAATTTAAACAGCAAGGAAGTGGTGTCACGAAACAGGGTCCAAGATGGTCCCGAAAAGCAGAGATGGGGAACCTTAATTCACCCTATCCACAAGACAATTTGCACGTTCACTGACTTCTGTCAAAGAAAAAGAATTTTCAGGACATGTAAAAGGTATGAAAGGATTTATTAGGCAGAATTCAAAGTACACATGCAAATAAATAAAGTATGGATCCTTGAGAAAGGAAAAAGTATTACAGTCTGGAGTTGGGAATATTTAGATGCCTTCAATAGTGGAAATCTGTAAAATTATGAATCTACAGAAAGTTTGCCTTGGTTTACTAAGGGAGAAGAGTGATGTCACACTCACTGATAGAAAGGTAATGGCCAATTTTACAGGAGAAAGTCACATACACAGTCTATTTTATTTTTTTAAAAGATGGGTAATCTAAGATATGTTGTCCAAAACATTGTTTGTGCTCTCTAAATCTGTTTGCTTATGTTTAGATTATTCTGCACTTTATCAACTAGGTTACTTTTGGATTTACATTATCTTTACAGAATTTTGGGTGTGATGGGACTGAAATAAAAGAAACACAAACAGGGAGTACAGATATAGATAACCTTGGGGAAATTTGATTGTGTCCTAAATTGCAGTCTTCTTCAGAACACGATTTTTAAATTAGAAGCTTCCTTGTCTCATTTCTAACAATCTTTATTTCTTCTGCCTTCCATGATTTCTTCCACTGAGACTTTGATCCTTCATTCTTCAGGGATGCAAACAGGATGGAGATCTGTCTTCTTATGCCTGCTCTAGCCTGAGACTAGTTGCTAAACCTGCCTAGCCAGGAATCAAAAGTCTCACTCTGGCTGATCTAAAGAAAATATAAAAGATTAGATTTTGTTTGAAGAAACACCATCTGTCTTGGTTACTTTTTACTTGTTGCTGAGACAAAACACCTGACACACAAAATTAGGGAAGGAAAGGTTTATTTAGCTTACAGTTTTTGGAGGTTTCAGTCCACAATCAGCTGGCTCCAAGGCAGGGTGGCATGGCACGGGGACAGCACTTCAAGGCAGCAACCGAACAAAAGCAGCCAAAGTAAAAGGAGCAAGAGCAAGCCTCTTCTCCTCCTTTATCTAGTACACAGGACACCCCCCCCAGGGTAGGTGTAGCATCCACAAACATCCTTGCCTTCCTTTGGACAAAATGAGGATGTTTACAAAGTAAGACCCCTGGCTCCCTGCTGAGTCTCTCAGCTAAAATTTGACCTTCTCAAATTGACACAATGGCCAGGTAACTGCTTATGCTCTACACACCAGGATGTAGAGCTGCTGCCTTACTTAATTAAGCTTCTAGACTTCTCAAGTTGACACAATGTATAAACCGTAGCACCATCCTTGTAAAGTCTAGAAAAGAAAGCAAGGACATTAGCAAATCTTTGCTGTTGAAGTTTCATTGTATAACCATGTTAACAAGCAAGGCTCAAAAATGAAAAGTAGAGAAGCAGCAGATATTGCCTGCAAGAAGTGGTAGAAGTCAGACAATATTAGGAAGCATATGGCATAAGTCTTTTATCTTTCACTTTAACTTCTACTTGGTTTGAGGTATGTACTCAAGTAGAACAGGTAGAGTTTAAAAGCTTATAGACTCCTTCCCATTTTGTCAATGAGAAATTCAATGTCTTCCTATTTCAATTGTAGTTATGTCTAATTAATATCCTAAGTATCTACATTTTTGTGAATATCTGTCATTAAAATTTTTACTATAGTGCTCAGAACCTAGAGCTGGCCTCTAGTTAGTAGATGTGAAGATATTTTGTAGTGACCTGCTGCAGTTAATATAAAGTCTGAAGCAGATAACAATGTTAGTTTGTACCACAAAGGGAACAAAGTTTAGTAGCTAGAGTATTTTTCTTGGCATATTTATCCTATAGGCAGACCTGTATAAGAAACCCAACTTTATCAACCTTTTAACCTTTACCCAATCTTTTAATGTATACCAACATAACATAATGTTAGTATTCTAAGACAGGCTGCAGTAAAACTTTTGGAAAAGCTAGCGAGACTGGGAATTCAGATCTCTCATCACTGTAGGTTAAGATGTTATAAGTGTAGCTGAAACTGCTAGCAGGGTCTGTTTCAATGTTTGTAGTTCCTTTTTATATCTAGCCTATCTGGTTTTTTTAGTTTTGCTTTGTTTGGCTTGTTTGTTTGTTTGTTTGTAGAGATTGCCACTTTTTTAGCATCTACCAGTGATTCTAAATAATTTCAGGGATAAAATACTTTTTTCCTTGAAAAAAACTTCCATAAATTTTTAAACAATCATTGCCATTACAATTGAGTTTTGGTAAGACATATGTAAAATTCAAATGAGCATATTCTTGTTACTCAGATTTTAATGAAAATGAATATCATGTAGAAATTAATTTGGATCCCAGGAGGAGAAAGAAATGGGCTTCTTGGGAGCCTGCCCAGCTGGGCCTGAGTGCCTCCAACCAGGAGACAACTAAGACTGCCTTCCCGGGGCCTGTGCGACCGGCATGGACCCCAGGAAGAGAAACATCTGCTCGTTCGGAGGTCTGGCTACATTGATAGCAACTAAGGTACATAAAACAACTAAATGCTAATATTGTCTTGTTCATTTTGCAGGCCTGGGGCTGGCAGCCTGAGCATCTCTTTGGAAGATGACAGTATGTAATGTAGCAAAAATGGGGGATTCTCTTCTGTCTTGTCTTCAAGGCCCAATATTGTTCTCGCTGTTTTGCTTTATTCTGATTAATTTTTTTGGCCTTATTTTATATTCTATTTTTATTGGTTTTATTGTGTTTTTGTTTGTTTGTTTGTTTCGATTTTACTATACCTGTTGGAAAGGTCAACTATTCTGAAAATAACAAGATATACTATAGTAGCTATTGTTTTCATAGTATCTTTCTTAGAAGTTCTGTACTAGTTCTACTGATTTGTTTTGATTGACTTCGTTCTGTTATGCTTTGTTGGATTTTACTGTCTTTAAAATAAAAAAATAAATAAATCTTAGATCCAATAAATCCACCTCTGGGAATTAAAAAAAAAGAAGAAATTAATTTGGAGAACTCCTAGTTGTGCAGTTGGTCTCAAATGTAAGATGATCCTAAAACACAGGTTCATTCAAGAGCAAATTTCTAACCATTTGGAATCATTGGAATCATCTGAGCTTACTTAGGGTTGAGTCCTTTTTGCCATCAGTCAGTGAGAGATTCCCTGTTCCTGCTGTTAAACAGAGGATTCCAAGCAAGCAATAATAGCATGGAGACTATAAAGACAATTATTTTATTCCTGTTCTTCCACATTCTACATTCATGAATGTCTTTTTTAATTCATTCAGAGTTAATTTATATTTAAAACTTAATACAATTTTACAGAGCACAAACTTCAAGGTATAATGTTTTTATGTGTATGATTTTTGTAAGCAATGTTTATTTTGCTAATTTTATTGTTACCCACATAATTATATATAGGATCAAGTAATGAATTACAGTTTTTTCTAGCTATTATAATTATTCATTTCATGATTTTACTGAATATAATTTCATTGTGTAAAGAATGAGAATGTTAAAAATAAGCCACTTCCAGATATATGATAAAGTGTAAAGCCAAATGTTAATGGCAGAATTTAAGTATGCCTAGATAAATCTGCACTATAAAATACTTTCAAAGATATATTTGAAATTTTTCTTGATAAAATGTTGAGGGGAAAATGGTCACTTTTGGGAACTAGATAAACTAGAAAAATTTCAAGAAGCTTATTAAATAAGCATGCACTGACTTTCATGTTGCTTTACTGGAATGGCAGTTCAAGTTCAAAGTAATTTCATCACAAAACACATGACCAAACACTACAGTGGCCTGATAATGCCTGAAATTTCCCACCTGTTTAATTACTTTTTCATTACTGGGACAAAATACCTGAGTCTCACAAGTTAAAGTAGGAAAGGTTTCTTTTAACTCAACTTACAGAAGCTCAGTCCATAGTTGGCTGGCTCCAAGGCAGGGCAGCATAGCAGAGGAACATCACAGAGGAGAAACGGCTCATGGCATGACAGGCTGGAGGTCAAAAACTTTCCTTCTTTCCTTTTTCATTTGATTCACACTGCAAGCCTATTGGTTGGTGCTGCCCACACCCAGATGTAAATCCATCTCCCACACCCAGAATCCTGCTAAACCAATTAGTGGACTAATCCGGTATTACACACCAATGATCCAAGTCATCTCTCAAAGCGCCCACCTATAAGCTCAGGAAGCTTTGGGAGGATAAGCCTAACACCACCATAAGGAACCTGGAAAACTTGGAGAGATTTCTACCCCTTTTCTCAGCAGTGAAGGCCCTGGTGCCAAGAGGAAAGCAGGTGTCTGGTAGCTGGCCAGAGTGCAATGACCTATATCAAAGGAGGAATATCTCTCCATTCAATTCAGTGGTGGTAAATAAGAACACATACTTAACCATGATAGGAATTCAACCTACAAAAGCTTTTTAAGTGTTTTCAACTTTTTTATTTATATTTTTATTCATGCATGTTTGAAGTACATAATGTTTACAGTCTTAGGGAAGAGCTACATATAATTAACATATTTTACTTGTCTTGATTCTCCTTCCTTCTCCTGTTCATCTCCCTCTATCTCTAGATCTTCTTTCCATTTGCAAAGAATCTATGTCCCTGTCTCCTGTTGCCTATTTTTTGTTTTATTTTAAAATAATTTTTATTTTAGGTTACTCATATAAGAGAATTTGTGATATTGAAGTTTATGTGTCTCATTTATTTCATAAATATTATGATCGCAAGGTGCTACAATTGGTCTACAAATGACTCAAATTTATCCTTCTTTATGGCAGAGTCATACTCCATTATGTATAAATACTGTATTTTCTTTATCCACTCATCTGTTGATCAATATATATGCCACTTACAAGATTTAGCTATTTTGCGTTATGCTGCTATAAACATAGATGTACATGTAGCACTGTGGCATGTATCATTAACTCCTTTTGGAAGATAATTAGAAGGGGAATAGCTAGGTCAAATGGAATTTTTAGTTTTAGTTTTCTGAGCAACCTATTTTATTTCCATAGTGGTTGTACCAGGTTGCTTTGGCACCAACAATGTGGAAGTGTGACTTTTGCCCTGCAGCTTCACTAAAATTTGTTATTGTTTGGTTTTTTGATATTTGTCATTCTTTTTGGAGTAATTGAAATCTCAGGGTTGCTTTAATTTGCACTTCTCTAATGGCCAGAGATTGAGCATTTTTCATGTACGTATTAACCATTTGTTCTTAAGTTTTTTTCTAAATTGTAGGCATTAGTTTTCTGTCAGAGTAATAGCAAAAAAACTGTTTTTCTATTTTGCAGGTTGCCTTTTCACTGTGTTTATTGTTTCCTTTGCTGTGCATAAATTTTTTAATTTGATATAATCCTGTTTGTTGATTCTTCATGCAATTTCTTGTGCACTTGAGATTCTGTTAGAAAGTCTTTTCTTGTGACTATGGCTTAAGAGTTCTAAGAAACAACACCAGGAATATTAAACTAGGCCTATTTTAAGTCTGATATGCTGGTGCACCCCTATAGTCCCAGAATTCAGGAGGCTGAGACAGGGGAATTGCCATGAGTTCAAGGACAGCCTGGGCTGTACAGTAAGTTCAAGTCCAGCCTAGACAACAATAGCGAGACCCTACTTCAAAAAACATAGTTTACCTTATTTTATCTTTCAGAAAATTAAGTGTTTTTGTTTTAATATTTATGTCTTTGATTCATTTTTATTTTATTTTTGGTATATGGTGAGAGGTATGAATCTAGATGCAGTCTTCTGTATGTGTATAACCAATTTTTTGTTGTTTTTGACACAGAGTCTTGTTATACATTTCAGGATGGCTATGAAATCACTATGTAACCCAGGCTGGCCTTGAACTTGCTGCAATTCTCCTTCCTTAGCCTCCCAGGTGTTCCAATTACAGGCATGTGCCACCATCCCTAACCCCCAACACCATTTGTTAAAAGGTTACCTTTCCTCCAGAATATACTTTTGGCTCCTTTGAGAAGGATCAGATGACTCAGCGTCCCTGAGGTGTTTCTTCACCCATGCTGTCACACTGAGTCATCGGTCTACTTTTGTACTGGTACCACAGCATTTTCTTCACTGTAGCTTGGCAATACAGTTTGCAATCCAAGATTTTGATGCCTCCTGGTTTGTTATTATTCCTCAAGATTGCTTTTGCTATTCTGGGTCACTCCTGGATCCATATAAATCCTAGGATACTTTTTTTTCTAATTCTGTTAGGAATGTGGTTGATATTTTGATTGGAATTGACTCTTTCATTTCTAATTGCATTGATATGGGTCTTTCCTTTCCTTCTTTTCATAAGTTTGGCTAAAATCTGTTTTATTTTTCTTTCAAAGAACCAATTCTTGATTCATTAATTCTATTTTGTTTGTTTTGATTTCATTAATTTTTGTTTTTGTTTTTGTTTTTTTTTTCCTGGCACTGGGGATGGAACTCACAGCCTTACACCTGCCAGACAGGCACTTAAGCTGTTGAGCCAAACTCCCAGCCCTAGTTTTTTGAGGCAGGGTCACACTATGTTAATTTTCATTTTGATCTTTGTTATTTCCTTCCTTATATTAGATTCAGGTTCATATTGCTCTTCTTTTTCTAGGACCTTGTGGTGCATAATTAGTTCCTTATCTGAGCTCACTCTGTTTTTCTAATGTGGACCTTCATAGCAATAAACGTCCCTCCCGAGACTGCTTTTGTTGTGTTCCGTAGGTTTTTTTTTTTTTTTAAAGATAATAAGATCCAACAAAACAAAACAGAACGAAGCCAATTAAAACAAAGCAGCAAGCCAGGCATGGTGGCGCACGCCTTTAATCCCATCATTCAGGAGGCTGAGGTAGGAGGAATGTTGTGAGTTCAAGGCCAGCTTGGGCTACAACGTGAGCACAAGGCCAGCCTGAGCTACATAGTGCGACCCTGTCTCAAAAAACAAGGGCTGGAGGGCCGGGAGTTTGGCTCAGCAGCTTAAGCGCCTGTCTGGCAGGTGTGAGGTTGTGAGTTCAAACCCCGGTGCCACAAAAAAAAAAAAAAACAAGGGCTGGGATTTTGGCTTAGTGGCTTAAGTGCCTGCCTGGCAGGCACGAGGTTATGAGTTCAATCCCCTGTACCACATACACACACAAAAAAAAAAACAGCAAAATTGATACAGAACTTCAAAGCAGGATATTAGGAAAACAACCATAGCTACCATAGTATATCTTGCTATCTTCACAATAGTTGTCTCTTCCATCAAGTATAGCAAAATCAAACCAAAAACAAACAGAATAAAGCCAATCAAAACAGAATATTGAATAAAACAAAACAATTAATCAGAACAAAGCAAAATGGTGAGAACAATATTGGATTTCAAAGGCAACATAGAAGGAAATCCCCCATACTGTCATCCTCCCAAGACATACTCAGATTGCTGGTCCCAGGCCTGCAAAATCAACCAAATACAAGTATTTAATTGCTTTTTGTACCTTAGTTACTATCAACTCAGCCTGTTCTCCGAATCAGCTGATTATTTATGGTGGAGGGAGGGAGCAGGTGATTCTCAGCCTGCGTGCCAGGAGGCTCATGAGCGGTGCTATCTGATGTTTCTCTTCCTGGAACCGGCATGGCTTCTGTGGCTTACCAGAAAGGCTGGCTAGTT
The DNA here is from genome assembly GCA_004363535.1 of Dasyprocta punctata. Classification (NCBI taxonomy): domain Eukaryota; kingdom Metazoa; phylum Chordata; class Mammalia; order Rodentia; family Dasyproctidae; genus Dasyprocta; species Dasyprocta punctata. The sequence goes on along the minus strand of RJWM01031407.1, from coordinate 3,537 downwards.
GGCTTCTTGGTGGAGTCCTCCCAGTCTCAGGATGGCTGGTTCTTGGGAGGCACTTTTTCTTCCTCTATAGGTTGTTGTATGTTGTGCTGGCATTATGGTTTGATTCTAGGAACTATCCAATTTCATCCTTTGTTTTTTCTGTGACCTATTCATGCTAAGGAATATGTTATGCAATATCTACATGTTTATAAAATTGGTGTGCCTTCTTTTGTGATTGATTTCTAATATCAGTTTGCTATGATCTGATAGTACACATGGAATAATTTTGGTTCTTTTTTATTTATTTAAACAAGTTTTATGGGCTAGTGAGTGGTATATTTTGGAGGAAGTTTCATGTGTGCCTAAGAAGGATGTGTATACTGTTGTAGTAGGCTAGGACTATCTGTAGACATCCATTAACCCTGTTTGTCTGAAGATGTGGCTCAGCTCTGATATTTCTTAGTTAATTTTTTTGTCCAGTTGATCTATCTGTGAAAGGGGGGTATTGACATTCCATGCTATGATTATGTTGGTACTTATTTGATCTTTTATGTTCATAGCATTTGTTTTATGAAGTTGGGTGCACCAGTATTTGGTGCATATATGTTTATGACTATTATCTTTCTGTTGTATCTTTCCCTTAACTAATATGTAGCAACTTTTTTAACCTCTTCTAATCAGAATTATCTTAAAGTCCACTTTGAGAATAAGATTGCTATCCTTGTTCATTTTGGGGGGATTCTGGCACATAAACTACTATTTTCCATTCATTGATTGTTAGTATGTAAGTTTATTTTTGAATCAGATGTGTCTCTTAAATGTAGCAAACTTTTGAGTTTTGTTTTTTGATCCAGTATGACAGTCTGTGTCTTTTAATTGAGGAATTGAGGGCACTTATATTGAGAGTTATTACTGAAAGGTAATGATTTATTCGTATCATTGCATCATTATCCTCTTCTTGCTTCCATTATGTTTCCCTTTTTTTTTAACTGTTCATCCTGCTTGATATATTCATTTCACCAGACTTCTTGGCTTTGTTGCCACCATTTTCCCTGTCTAGGACATCCATGACAAGTTTTTGGAGTATGGCTTTTGTGATCATGACCTTCTTAACATGTTCTTTATCATGGAATGTCCTTATTTCTACAATAATTTTGGAAGGTTTCTTTTGTAGGATATATTAATCTGGGTTCAAAGTTGTTTTATTTCAGGGCTTGAAACATTTTACTGCAAGCTTTCTTTGTCTTTCAAGTTTGTTAAGAAATCTGCTATAGTCCTAGTGGGTTTACTCTTATAAGTGATTTTTTTGCTTTTCTCTAATAGCTTTTAAGAATCTGTCCTTTTGTTGAACTTCTGGGATTTTGACTATGATGTGTCATAGCTTTATAGCTTCCTTTCTCATAATTATTCGGGATTCTATAAGTCTCGCTTATATTTATGTTGTGCTTTTTCCCCATACTTTGAAAGTTTTCTGCTTTTTTTTTTTTGTACTGGGGATCAAACTCACAACCACGCACCTGCCAGGCAGGTGCTTAAGCCACTGAGCTAAATCCCTGGCCCTCTACTATTATTTTTTAAACAAATATTTTATCCCATACATGCTACCCACCAATTTATTTCTAACTCCTATTAATCTTAGGTTGGTCTCCTTTGCTTCATCTAGTAGCTGTCAGGTCGATCTCCCTTTCTTCCTAATTTTTTAATGTGTCTTTGAAGACATTGTCTTGTGCATCCAATCTGTCCATGAAGTCTGGCACTTTCTCCTCACTTTAGTCAATTCTGCTCTTCATATAATCAATAGAACTCTTTATGTTCAAAACTTTTGCTTGGCAACTTTTCATGAACTCTATTTCTTTAGAAAATCAATAATTCTTTTTTAATGGTTTTGGTGAGCTTTTCTAATTTTTCACTTGACTCTTCTTTAATCACCTTGGTCAATTTTTTTTGTTAATTCCATTGTTCGGTTATGCCCTCTTTGGGTTTATTGAGTTTTTTTGCTTCCTCTTTAATCATTTTGTATGGTTGAGCTATTTGATGTTTGATTTCCTCTCCATCAGTCCCCCTTGGATCTGCTTTGGGAGGCTTAGGTGTCTCTGGAGGCATTTTGTTACTGTTTATTTTTTCATGTTCTGTGTGTGTGTGTGTGTGTGTGTGTGTGTGTGTTTGGGATCTAACAGAGTGAAGAAACTTTGTTGTTGATACAAAGATCTGTTCAGTTAGGTTTTGTTTTCCAGTGATGCAATCTTGGCTTTATTTGTCAAGAGGTATTACCTACCAGTTCACCATATTCAGTTTAACTGGGTTGAACTTAGTCACTCTGTTGTAGAGAGAAAGTTCCTATTGGTTATGACTGCATCTGCAGACATACCTCAATCCTGAATACTAAAACTTGTTTCGATAATTTTGGTCTTTTATCAGTGCTCTTACAGACAATGCTATGCTGCTATGAACATTTAGTCTGGGAGGTAGGGGGACAAGAAATGGAAAGAGGAAGGAAAAAAGAAAGTGGGGCTAAGTCAGTAAGAGGAGAGAGATATAAGAGAAATAGGTAAAAAAAATAAGAGGTTAAAGTCTGTTGGAAGTATTTTTATACCTGGAATATAGAGCTAACATTGAGGAGCTTTGAGAGTGTATCCGGTAATATGCTATGTATCCCCAAGTCTTTATAATTTTGATGGGGCTGAGTTATTGGTTTGTTGTTGGTTTGTTGTCTGGCAATGTGAGTGCTGTGCCCGCCCAGGGGTGGAGCCGACATACAATGTAAGGAAAGGCGGGTCTTTCTTTTGTTTGCTTTTTTTTTTTTTGTCTCTCTCTCCCTCGCCAGCACACCTTGCTGCTCGCGGCTGTCATAAAAGGAAGCCCTGCCCCGCCACTCTGCATTGGAGCCAACTTAAGTATAGACTAAAACTCCCGAGAAACTGTAAAAATAAGCCTTTCCTTCCCTAATTTTGGGTGTCAGGTATTTTGTCTCAGCAATGAGTAAAAAGTAACTAAGACAGAGAGAATATTTGTAGAGCTTGAAAAATGGATACAGAGGGAAGGAAGTATAGTTAGAGTTTGAGGAAAGCTGTGGGAGTTATGGGAACCTGTTAATATATTTGTAGTTAATGTTGTTTGGCTTTTCTAAGCACAGTTCTGTTAAGGGTAACCTCTTCATGGCCATGAATGACTGATCTATTCTCATTCTCTTTTGTACATCCAGATACCTATTATATGTATATTGCATAAAAAGTGGAGAAGAAGAAAGGGAAGCCAAGGGGATAGGGAAAATGAAGTTTGAAGAAAAAAATAGGGAGGTAGAAAGTTTAAAAAGGGAAAAGGGAAGGAAGAGCAGAATAAATGAAAAAATTTAAAAAGGCAAAAAATAGTATCAATAAAGAAGCTAGAATCAAAGAAAGTGAAAAAAAAAGCCCAAAGATAACTCAGAAAAGACAAACAAGCAAAGAAACAAATGAAACACAGCTGCCATACCATAACCCAGAGTGACCCCGCAGTTTCCTGTATGCTGTAGTCATAGTTGGTCTGTAGGCAGCCAAATCAGCCTCTCCCACAGGAGTG
>RJWM01031406.1:0-22450 GCA_004363535.1 Dasyprocta punctata | reverse complement strand
TGGATATTCAAGGAATTAATCAACAAAGGTGACAATAACAGTGACAAAAAATGTGAATGCTGGAAGTAAAATTGGGTTCAGTTAGGAGATTTAAAAATGGGGACCACAAAGTTCAGTGGTCAATTCCTAGGTGCACACTAAGCACTTAACAGATTACCCTGAGCATCATTTGGGCAGGTGTCATTTCAACCAGTCGATTGTTCCATGAGACACACTCAGACATCTGTTCATTTGTTTTATATTGACTATTTTTGGATACATTTTTATTTAGAATATTGTATTTGTCTTTGATGTTTGTTTCTAGTGAAATCTAATAAGTTGTGGTATTTTTTTTTTACTGATTCATGTTTGTGAAAAGCAACCTATAATTTTATGCTACAGTCTATAAAGACTTTAGATATATTTCTGTTTTATTTTTTAACAGTAATATGCCCATTATTTATATTGTTCCATGTTATGGTAAATCAGCATTTTTAAATTTTTCTGCATTTTAGTTACCACCCAAAATGTTTGAATCAGAAGACAATACCGATGAAGAATTATTGATTAATGAATCAAGAAGTGATAAAGTGAAGCTGAAGATGATTTTTTGGAATTACCAGATGATGAATTTCATTCTGAGAATGAAGATTTTATGCCATTCAAATAATTTGCTGAGGTTAATTTGGAAAATCCAATGCCAACTCTAGGTTTCCATTCCACCTAGTACACTAGTGCCATTTAGACAGGATACTCAGCCAGATAACTGTAGTTTGAATATTTGTGCAATTCTAAAATAGTGGAGTTGATTACAGTAAAAACTAACAAATAGCAAATCAATCAAAGCCTTCTGGAATTGTATGAAAATTTTCACACTGGAAGGACTGGAAACCGACAGATGATGTGGAGGTTACATTTTGCTCTCCAAATTCTTCAAGGAATTATATGTAAGCCATTATGTGAGTGATAATGATCTAAAAAAGATCGCCTCAAAACACCTTTTTTTAGTAAAGTGATGTCATAAATGTTTTGCTTTATTGAAATATTATATTCATTTTGTAGATAATTCTTTTGACACTAGTCCTCACCTGAATCCTGAACTAAGTAAGTTATGGCTAATGGTTTTTTTTGTTCGTTTTTTTTTTTTTTTTTTTGGTGGCACTGGGGATCGAACTCACAACCTCGAGCCTGTCAGACAGGGGCTTAAGTCACTGAGCCAAACTCCAGGCCCTAGTTTTTTGAGGCAGGGTCGCACTATGTAGCTCAGGCCGGCCTTGTGCTCGCATTGTAGCCCAAGTGGACCTCGAACTCACAATGCTCCTCCTACCTTAGCCTCCCGAGTGCTGGGATTAAAGCCGTGCGCCACCACGCCCGGCTGATGAAACCACTTTTGAACATGGGACATTGACTTATGGTCAATTTTTATACTTCTCCAGAACTGATACTCTTGATTGGTGTTTTTTTTTACTGGGAATCTAACTCAGGACCTTGCGCTTGCCAGGCAGGCACTTAATGCCACTAAGCTATATCCCCGGCCCTTTTTATTTATTTATTTATTTATTTTATTTTATTTTTTGGGGGGTACTCTTTTACAATATAAGACAGACACATTTGGGACACTGAGACTGGATAGGAAGGAAATGCCAAAAAGATTTGCAAAAGAAAAAGCTGATAAAGGAAGAAATGTTAGCATATCAGAGAGGAAAATATTATGCAATGAAAAGATGTTTCCTTATTGTTGACTATTCATAATACAGATAACAAACTTGAAAAAAAAAACTAAAAATTCTAATAGAGATCACTGATTACAGTAACTATGGATAGTAGTGACAGGTCACAACATCTTAACAAGTTATCCTGTGATGAAAAAACAAAATTACAAAAAAAAATTATTTGCTTTTGCATTTTATTTTATTTATTTTTTTGGACACAGTGTCTTGCTGTACAGTTCAGGCTGGCCTTGAACTCACTGTTTAGCCCATGCTGGCCTCCAACTCACAGTGATTCTCCTGCTCAGCCTCCGAAGTGCTGGGATTACAGGCCTGTGCTACCAGGCCAGTCTAAACTATAAAGTATTTATATACCTTCTGGACCAAACAATGTGTAATTAATTTATTCAAAACAAGGGGGTTCAAAAAGTTGTACAATTTATTTATTTGTCTTTTACAATTTAGATTAGATGTAACAGACCAAATAATTGAAAAACTATGGATAGCAATATACCAGCTAGAGTCCATCATCCACCATTATGTTCAGTGGGTAGACATTTTATTGAAATTATACCATCCACAGGAAAAAAGGAAAGGCCAACACAACAGTAACGATTAGTGTTTAAAGAAAGACAATACAAAAGGAATTCAGAAACGGACTAGATACTATTGTCCAGATTGTAATGTTGCATTGTGTATTGAATGTGTTAAGATGTACCATACACAAATTATGGAATAAATTTGATAAAATTGTTTTTATGTTTCCTGTTATATTAAAATTAACCAAAAAGTTATTTTTGGTCATCCTGTATTTAAACAATTGGACTGGTAAGTGATTAAGCCTACAGTATGAGCTATATCAAAAAAGACTGATGAATGTAGAAAAGGTGTATCAGCACCATTCAGATTGTTTTGTTTTGTTTTGTTTTTGTTTTTTGGTACAAGGGATCAAACTCACAACTTTGCACTTGCCAGGTCAGTGCTGTGCCACTGAGTTATGTTCCCAACCCCTAACACTGTTCAGTTTAAATTGCACCAGAAGCTAAAAACCACTTATGATTGAAATGGAATGTTTATTTTTACTTGGAAAACTAATCAAAAACAAACCTAACACTTTGGCCCAGGCATCAGGTGGCTATTAGAAGAAAATGGTAATTACAAGGAAACTAAAAGTGAACACTTTGATACCAGTAAGGGCTGGTTTGATCCTTTCAGAAGTTGCCACGTATTAGTTCAGTTAAACTGACACTGCAAGCTCAGATGAAGGTGATACTGTGAAGTTAACATCAGACTGCAAGATAGTGTGGATGCACAACAGGTAAGACCCTACTGTGCAAAAGATTTAGGGTTCAGATCAGTGTAAAAAAAGAGTTGACGGGGAATGTTGGTGCTGCTATCATGCAAGAGGCAGTTGTGTGTTTACAGCCAGAGAAACTTCCCGAAGGCACACTAGCATAGATGAAAAGTTGTTAATAAAAGATGAATGTACTTCAGGAAGGGATGATAGCAAAACGCTTCACATTAAAAGAACTCACAATTTCAAGACATTACAAAGTGCACAGGGTAAAATTTTTGGCTGTGAATGTGATCATTATGTATACTAAAATGTACCAATAAAAGTTATTTGATAATAAGTAAATTTTTTTTAGGTAGCTGAACCAAACTTAGAAGTGGGACAGTTTGCTAAGGTACAGAAAAGATGTGAATGTATTCTAATTTTTATTTATGGACACATTTGAATTTCAGTTTTTCTTTAGCACTTTTAAAATTTCTTTACCTACCTTAATGTTTTCATGGCTGAGACAAGATACCCAATACCTAAAAGTTAAGGGGGAAAGCTTTAGAATATTTAGCTCTCAGTTTGTAGAGGTTTCAGTTCATAATCATCTGCCTCCAAGGCAGGGTAGCTTTGAAGAGAACAATTCCTGGTGGGCAAAAAGTAACAAGAAGCTGGGTGTAGCGGTGCAAGCCTTTAATCCCAGCACTCGGGAGGCTGAGGTAGGTGGAGCATTGTGAGTTCGAGGCCAACTTAGGCTACAAAGTGAGCACAAGGCTGATCTGAGCTACATGATGCAACCCTGCCTCAAAAAACTAGGGCTGGGAGTTTGGCTCAATGGCTTAAGCGCCTGCAGGCGCGAGGTTGTGAGTTTGATCCCCGGTGCTGCAAATAAAAAAAGTAACAAGAGACCATAAGAGTGTCTTTCTGCCTCTTATTCAGGCTACTTAGAGTGGGTAGAAGTCACTCCCTTAATCCTAGTGTGCTTTAGCCTAGCCTTGCAACATAAATTAATTTCAACTTCATATACTCTAAATTCAGCCACTTCTCAAAAAGCCCCATCTATGACCTAAGTAGTACGGAGTACTTAAACTGTAGGAAGAGTTCAAAAGTTTGACATCTCTTAGGTCAAATGATGTGCACCCTTTTAAGTCAGAGTTTTGTTGGCACCTAGGTAAACTAATCTTGCAGCCATAAGTCAAAATGGTAAGCGTTTTATTTTTCTTTATTCATTCTACATGTACTGTGAACATTTTATGCATTAGGCACATGAAGGTTATTATCAGATGCAGAGAGTATAGGAATGGATAACCTTTTACAGTTTACAGTAATCTAACCAAAATGCCTGGAGCCACAAAAAAACACTTCCTTCTACTGAAAAGCATTGAAATTGGATTCATTAAACATCAAATGAAAAATGCACATATTGACCTTAATTTTTTTATTTCAGGCGGCTGGGGAAGGCATCTATATTCTAGATCCTCGTAACCGCCAAGCCTGTGAAAGATTTACAAACTTATTATGTGAAGACAAGGAGAAACGGTCATGGTTGTCTAACAGGGGACTCAAATCCCCAAATAAATTATTTTATATAAATACCAGACCTGCAAAGCGTATTAGAACACACTAGCAATTAGCCATCATATTCTGCTTGAACTGGTTGATCTCTTTCTTTCTTTTTTTTTTTTTTTGCGGCACCGGGGATTGAACTCACAGCCTCGCACCTGCCAGACAGGCACTTAAGCTGCTGAGCCAAACTCCAGGCCCTGGTTTTTTGAGGCAGGGTCGCGCTATGCAGCTCAGGCCGGCCTTGCGCTCGCGTTGTAGCCCAGGCCGGCCTCGAACTCACAACGCTCCGCCTACCTCAGCCTCCCGAGTGCTGGGATTAAAGGCGTGCGCCACCACGCCCGGCTGGTTGATCTCTTTCAAATTTATAAATTTACTTTTTAAATTGAACCATCCATGTGTGACCAGAAGGGGTCTTGGGAAGATGTGCGGACAAAAGTCTTCCTACTCTAGTACTTAGCAGGAGTACTAGCCATATTTGTGTGTGTGTGTGTGTGTGTGTGTGTATACAAGAAACACTACTTTCAGTTAAAGTGGCTAGGGGAAAAAGGGGGTTAGGGGAGAGAGGGCTTTGGATCATAGTTGTAGAGCCTAACTGAAGTGCTGGAGCTGTAGGAGCACCTGGTTAATCAGATGTGACAAGATGAGGTGACGTCACACAAGTTCTCAATAATCCAAAGGGTAGAACCAACACGCAGTTTAAAGCGCCTGGCCACCCTCTGCCATAGGCCTGGCGGCTCAGCGTTTCCCTGGGGCGGCCTGGCGTCTGTCAGTTAGTGCTACGTGGCGCTGCTCCCGCGGGTCATGGCCGTGCCTCCTCTGGGCCAGAGACACCGCCCACCGGGCTCGGCCTTGTCCCGAGGTCTGCACGCCGTCCCGGGGAGACAGCACAGTGCAGGACCGCAAACTGTCCCACGACAGCGCCGCCACCGCCGCCGCCGCTCCCGGAAGTGCCATGCAGCCGTGGGCGTGGCGCGCACCCGGAAGTGCCGACGGCGGGGCGGGTCTGCGGCTGCCACGTTGGAGCGGAGAGCGGAGGTGGCTCTGGGTGGAGTAGGGGCGGCTGTGAGTCCTAGAGAGTCCCGCGGCACTGAACGGAGAAGCGGCGGCCGGTGGTCCCCGCCAGGTGTGTCTGCCGCTAGTCGCCTGCCCTGTCCGCCTGGCGTCATTCGCAGAGGTGGAGCTCGGACCCCTGCTTGAGTCCGGCCTCGGTTTCCGCCGCCCCGCCAGCCTGAGGCCCGGTCGCGGCGCCGGGACGCCTTAGACCTTCAGCCCGGTGTTCCGAGAGGTGCGGTCCCAGGAGGAGGGCAGACGCTCGGAATTAATTCGTCCACGTCAGTTCGCTTGGGAATTTTTGTTTGTTTGACTCTTGCCAAATTTCAGGGCCCCTAAAATTTGAACAGAAGACTCCTACCATTTAACCAGGATTGGATTATTAGGCACAGGGGTCGCAAGTCTCAGTCTATACTTCGAAGGACTCTCAAATATTGTATAATTTAGCTAGTAAGTTGTTATAGAAAGTTAGTGCGGGACAGTTATAAAATAAGTCAAAATATTGCGTAGGCTTGGGTGCGTTATACACTTTTCTGTGAGCGTAGAGAAATAAGTTAACATAGCTCTTGGCAGAATTGCAACGATGAGATTTTCTGTGCCAATTCCTTCTAAGTTAGCTTTCTAACTACAGAAAACTGAAAGTTGGTTTTCTTTGTTGGCAATCTCAACTATCGTAACTAATTGACAATTAGGAGCGTCCTTGTTTCGTAGTATCCTCTTTTTTCCTTAGATATTTCAAGAGTTGGCTAAAATTTTATTAAGTGATTGTTCTGTGCTCCTTGTGACTCATTATCTCTTAATTATAGTTCTGGGAAAGATTTGTAGGCAGTAAGAACTTTGGGTAACTTAAAAATGTTTTTATAGTTTTGAATTTGTGTTACGTTCATGGTTGTTTGGGAAAGGTGAAATTTGAGATGAATTTGGAATCGTACTGCTTGACTTTGTATATGCAGGTTCTTAACATGTGAGTAGAAAGATTGTAAAGAACAGTGTTATCAACTACTTGGGATTCCATTCCTTTTTGGGAAAGCACTGAATCACCTTCCCCAAAATACACACATGCACACACATAGGATTTTCTCTGTAATTTCATTAGGTGTAGAATCCAAAATTAACAGCTGTTGTGAAATATTGCTAAATTGATCCTTATATTGTTGTTTGGAAATGCTATCTTTCTTGCATAGGCTAATTTCAGCTGAAAAATTTTTTTGAGTTTTTTTCCCCCGGTACTGGGAATTCAACCCTTTGTACTGAGCTGCATGCATCTCTCGCCCTTTTTTATTTTTTTATTTTTAAGACCGCGTCTTGCTAAGTCACTAAATTGCCCAGGTTGGGTTTGAATTTGTGATCTTCCTGCATGAGTCTTCCAGAGTACTGGGATTTCAGGCCTGTGTCAGTGAGCTTAGCTTCAAAAACATTTTTCCTGCCGATACTTTCATTGATTTGACTTTGGTTGAATGAAACGAGCCTAGAATATTGGTAATTCTAAATAAATCCTTAACAAGAGGTATTTTGCCATGCTAAATGAATTTGGACTACAGGCAGTGCCGGTGAGGGATTGTATTCCTCGTTTGGGAGTCAAAGATGCAGAGGCCGCTACCTGTTCTCTTCACTTTGTGAGATGTGGATCACCTTTCTATATGTGGCATTTTAAGACTGGTAAATTTCAAAGAATACTATTGTTGGAGTTTAGTGTTGCGTCCCAAAATTTGTAGTTTGAAAGTGAATAGAAAGAAAAAGTTTCCACTTAATTGAATACAATTCTTATAGAGAGAAAACTGAATAAAAATAAAAATTTTATTCTGGAGCATAAATTTTGTTCAGATGTGTTCGTGAAGGTTCATGGGGATAGACATTTTAAATTGACTTTTACAATTGCTGTTTTTTTGGTTTTTTGGTGTTTTTGAGACAGGGTCTCACTATGCATTTTAGGGTGGCCTCGAACTCACTTCATAGTCTAGTCTGGTCTCCAACTTGGTGTGATGCTTCTGCCTCAGTCTCCTGAGTGCTGGGATTACAGGTGTGCATCACCATGTGTAGCCTGTAATAGTCGTCATCTATGAGCATTTATTTACTCTGTGCCAGGCACTATTCTAAGTATTGTGTTGCCTCATTTAATTCTCACAGCAACACACAGCACTGATGCTGTTACTGTCCTTATTTTACTTCGAGAGGTGCCAAGACCCACACAGGTAAAGTCATGTGACCAGTGTCAGGACTGGGATTTAAACCTAGGGTGGCTGCTTTAGTCTACATACTCTTTGTCTGCTTAAGGCATTGTTTAGCAAATGGTGTATATTAACTAGACATTGTCCATACAGTTTTCTTTCTCTAGTTTTATAATTATTTATGTTGTATGTAAAATAGTCTTGGATGAAAACAAGAATGTATAGTATGAGTTCTAATCTCACATACTATTAAAAAAATTACACAAATCTTCTAAAGCAAGTCGCGCTTGGGAAGTATATATGTAGTTTTATCTAAAAACCCTCTTCATATTTTCCAGATCGTTTACAATTAATGAACAATTATTTCTAAGAGAAGGAATGTGCATATACTTATATGAAGCTGTATTTCCATAGTGTTCTTACTTTGAAAATGATCATATAGTATTGCTTTTCTTTTTAACTATTTAACTATTGTTATAGTATTGTTTTTCTTTCTATATAGATGACATTGAAGCCTTGTCCATAGCACTCAGTACTGGTTAGTTAGTGGTGCTTTTTCCAGTAGAACACTGAGTCTTGGAGGGCTAAGAAACTTCTGTAAATTCCTACTTTAATCATTATAGGTTCTTTGGCCCGATGTTACACATTAACTAAGGAGTCAAGAATTAGGTAGCCCTTGAACCTTTGCTGTTAGAGGTACTGTAATTCTGTCAGGTTTCTTAATATTGCTGTTTTTTTTTTTTCTTTTAGAAGTTATTGCAAAATCATTTTAGAACCTTTTTTCCTCCCCGAAGAGTACTTCCCCCTGTTTTAAAAATATGAATGATCTACACAGTTAAGAAATTTATAATTAGTTTATCTAGAGCTGGTCATTCTAGCTTATCAATGTGTAGTTTTTTGTTTTTGTTTTGTTTTTTGACTTTTTTGAGACAGTCTTGCCATGTTCGAGACTGGCCTCCAACTTGTTGCTATCCTCCTGCTTCAGTCTCCTGAGTGCTGGAATTGCTGGTGTGAGCTACCATGCCTGGATCTTGTTAGTGTATTTGTATCTCCTAAAATAGAAGCACTCAAAATCAAACAAACCTCATACCATGCAATTTTGAATCCAGAGGGGTAAAAATTGTAACACCTCATCTGAGTAAAAATTGACAAAGCTGCCCATAAAGTAGTTTATAAAAAGATAGTTGGAAAATACATAAACAGTATGTGATAATAGGATGTTAACAAAGTGTCTAGTTAAGCAGGATGGCAGTTTACTATGACATGCCTGAAGTGTGATACTGACCAATGTGAGTAGTTAATAGCATATTTCAGTCAGCGTGGATTGGATCACCTGGGAAGTTTACATGAATGAGTTGTAACTTGAAGTTACTATCAAAGATTAAGTCACTCGGTTGAGAGGAAGAAGAAGGCATTGGTAAAAAGAAAATAGATCCCTTTTTTACTTAGAAAATTAGAGGGTTTTTTCCCCGAAAAGTAATACTAGGTGTAAAATTTTCTCAATCTCTTGATAGCAGTAATTGTCCTTTTTTGAGACTACATCTCATCATGTAGCTCAGAATGGCTTTGAATTTAGGGGTAGCCTCCTGAGTGCTGGGATTATAGGTACCTGCTACTATGGTAGGCTAGCAGTGATTTTTTTAGATAACTAGCATATCAGAACACTTTCACAGGGCGTGGTGGTGCACATCTGTAATCCCAGCACTTAGGAGGCTGAGATGAGGATCACAGCAAGTTTAAGACCAGTCTAGGCTACATGAGTTCAACGGCAACCTGAAACTACATAGTGAGACCTTGTCTCAAAACAAAACAAACAAAAAACCCAATTTACATTTTGCTAGGCACATTGTGTAGATCTCTATAAATTATGTCATTTAAATCTCACACCATCCCATGAGGTAGTCACTCTTTATATTCTTACAAACGTGCAAACTAGGGCACAGGGGTGTTAAATACTGTGTCCAGGGTATCATATCTAATAAATAGAAGAGCCCATAACCAAGTTGAGCATTCACTCCAGAGATCATGATTTTAACTATGTAATGGGGTCTACTAATCCTGCTTTCCCCTAATGTAGCACAGTTCTAGAAACACATTTCTTGCCAGGCATGGTGGCATTTATAATCCCAGCATTTGAGAGGCTGAGGCGGGAAGATCGCTGTTTAGTTTGAGGCCAGCCTGGGCTACACAGTGAGACCTTGTTTTTGAAAAACAAAACAAATCAAAACTATATATACATACATATATACACACACATATATATATATACACACACACACGCAAACACATATAATAAAGTAAAAATGCATTTCCTTTCCTCTTAATTTCATCATACATGGTAGTTGCTTGCCGTTATTTCTTTTAATGGTGTTGTTTTTGGTTTTTTGAGGTGGGGTCTCACTATGTAGTTCAGGCTGGCCTTGAGCTCACTGTGTAGCCACTGGCCTCGAACTCAGTGGCAACCCTCTGGCGATCCTCTTGCTTCAGCCTCCCAAGTGCTGGGATTATATCCCCAGATTAATACAGAAGTGGGTATTAGGAAGAAAAGATAACGTGTTAATGCTAAACATCCAGTAATGTAGGAATTTGAATATATAATTAATAAAAAAAGAAATGAAGATAAAATCAATTGAAGGTAGTAAAAGTTTTTAGATTCCCTCATCTCTAATAGCTGGGAGTCAAAGGACATCCTTACAGCTGACAAGTCAGTAGCAGAAGTAGAAGCTTATTTAGCAGTGCAGAGGTGAACCCCGAGAGTGCTGTGCAGTGCTGTTGTTGCGCAGTGTGATAAGATGGGTTATGTGAGCCAGTTTCAGGAGAGGGCCTAATAAGGAGTCAGTAGTGCCTGTGTAAAGAAATAGAGGATTAATGGTATTAAAGAAAATTCTTTAAAATTATAGTTGGAAAGATAGAACCAGAAATACATACTAGAATAAAAATATAAAGCATCTGAAGTTTTGGAGAATGATAACTACACAGTGGTTAACAGCGAAGACATTTAAAAAAAGTTATTAAGTCAGAGCTGGGATTTGTAGCTCATGCTTGTACTCCTAGCACTTGGAAAGCTGAGGCAGGAGAATTGTGAATTTGAAGCCAAGTTGGGCTATAAAGGAGTTCCAGGCCCCAGCCTGACTGCAGAATGGGACTGTGCCTTAAGAAAAAGAACAAAACAGGAGCCATTGATGTAGCTCAGTGCTGCAGGGCCTGCCTGGCAAGTGTGAGGTCCTTAATTCAATTCTCTACCAAAAACCAAAACAAAACAAAACAAAACAACCAAACAGCAAAATGTAATGTGGTAGACTAAGACTAAAAAGGGAACTTCTTATCAGTATTTTTTTTTTCTCGGCACCTGGGATCGAACGCACCGGGGATTGAACTCACCGAGGGCCTGCCAGACAGGTGCTTAAGCCACTGAGCCAAACTCCCAGCCCTGGTTTTTTAAGGCAGGGTCGCACTATGTAGCTCAGGCCAGCCTTGCTCTCACGTTGTAGCCCAGGCCGGGCCTCGAACTCACAATGCTCTGCCTACCTCAGCCTCCTGAGTGCTGGGATTAAAGGCATGCGCCACCACGCTAGGCTCCTATCAGTACATTTTAAGTGATTCACCTGTTACAAAGATTGCAGATTGAATCACAAAGCAAAATCTGACTTTTACTGTATTTGCACAGCTAGTGAAAATAAAGTGGTTCAGAAGTTTAAAAAGGGGCCAGGGATATAGCTAGCAGCACAGTGCTTGCCTGGCAAGCATGAGGTCCCGAGTTCAATCCCTGGTACCAAAAGAAAAAAAGTTAAAAAGGATAAGAGTACACAATACCTCCAGAAAGAAAAAAAACTTAGAGTATTGCTTTTTTTTTTTTTTTGGTACTGGGGCTCAAACTTACAACCTCGCGCCTGCCAGGCAGGCACTTAGGCCACTGAGCTAAATCCCCAGCCCTATTTTTAGTGAGACAGGGTCTCTTTTTTTTTTTTTTGCAGCACCAGGGATTGAACTCACAACCTTGCACCTGCCAGACAAGCATGTAAGCCACTGAGCCAAACTCCTGTCCTGAGACAGGGTCTCACTATGCAGTTCAGGCTGGCCTGAAACTTACCATGTAGCCCAGGCTAGTCTCGAACTTACAGTGATCCTCCTGCCTCAGCCTCCCAAGTCCTGGGATTTTTCTTTTCTTTTTTTTTTTTTTTTGCGGCACCTGGGATCAAACTCACAACCTCGTGCCTGCCAGACAGGTGCTTAAACCACTGAGCCAAACTCCTGACCATAGTATTTTTGAGGCAGGATCACACTATGTAGCTCAGACCAACCTTGCGCTCGAGTTGTAGCCCAAGCCGGCCTCGAACTCAAAATGCTCCTCCTACCTCAGCCTCCCGAGTGCTGAGATTAAAGTCGTGCGCCATCACACCGGGCAAGTATTGGTCTTAATATAAAGTGGCATCCAGGTTAAAAGGCATTATTTGTGCCACCACTCTGGGTGAGTATTGGACTTAATATAAAGTGGCATCCAGGTTAAAAGGCATTGTTTGAGACAATGTTACTTCAAAAAGCTTACCTGTTTTGTTTTGTTTTGTTTTTTTGTTTTGGTCTGTCTCTCTGCAGTTCAAGCTGACCTTGAACTCACTATGTAATCCAGGCTGGTTTCAAACTTGCAGCAATCCTCCTGCCTCAGCCTCCCAAGTGCTGGGATTACAGGCATGTACCACCACACCTGGTCAAATTTGTGTGTTTGACAGTAAATATTTAACATGAAGAATATGTGCCAAATAACTGTGTTAAATACTGTAGAAATTTTAGTATATATCAGAAGACACAGTAGTGCATGAGGAAACTAGCTTTTTTTGTCGGTGTTGTTATTACTGGGGATAGAACATAGGGCCCTCACACTGAGCTGTACCTCCAGCTCCCTTTTTTTCCCCAATCAGATATTATTGGTGCATTTTAGATACATGATGATCACATTCATCATAGAGAATTTGTGTCTGTACATGATAAAACTTTTTTCCCATCCCCCTACCCTCCTTTTAAACCCTCCCCATTTACAAAAGTTTTATTTCCATGGTGTTTTCTTTTCTCATTTTTCTTTTTATTTTGCCTTCTTTCCTTTCCCTTTCCTTCTTTCCTTATTCCCCTCACCATTTGAACCATTTTCTTTCGACTTCATAATACCTATTACATATTTTGGTCCTTTTTTTACACTTTTGGTTTCTCATACCAGAGAATGCGGTATTTACACGTGTCTGATTTATTTCACTTAAGAATATAGTCTCAAGGTGTGCATCCATTTACCTAGAAATATCTGAGCTTATCCTTCTTTATTCCAGCCCCTACTTTTTTTTTTTTTTTTTTTTTTTTTTTTTTTTTTTTTTTTTTTTTTTTTTTTTTTTTTTACTTTGTGTCTGGGCCTCACTAAGTTGCCCAGGCTGGCCTTGAGCTTAAACGTATGATCCTCCTGCCTCAGCCTCCCAAGTAACTTTGATTACAGTTATGTGCCACCACACCTGGCTAGATTTTAATTCACTGCTCTGGTTCAATATCACTTAGGATGAAAAATGTATATAAAACACAGAAATGGTGTTTAGATAATAAAGTTGGTACTCTGGACCCTGAGAAACAGCATTCCTTTTTAGGTCCCCTGGGCAGTCCATAAAAGCTTACTATGTAGAATCCATTTATGAGGAGGGACAGAGGGAAGACTTAGAGGCAGAGCATAGGACATTTCAGAGTAGAGAAACTACTCTGAGTGACGCTGTCATGATGGACAGAAGTCTACACTCTGTCAAAACCCATGGAGTCCTCAGCATCTCAAGCGTGAACCAAGGTGTTTCGTGTGAGTTTTGGGTGGTAGTGATGTCACTGTTGGTTTGTGGACTGAAATAGGTGTGGGATGTTGGTGGCAGGTGGGGCAGCTTGAGTGAAGGGAGAGGGGGCAGATATATGTATTTATCATTCACTTTTTCTATAAACCTAAAACTGCTGTAGAAAGTAAAGCTTATGTTTAAAAAAAAACCAAAATCTACCTGGGCGTGGTGGTGCATTCCTATAATCCCAGCACCTGGGAGGCTGAGGCAGGAGGATGCCTGTGAGTGCAAGCCCTGCTTGGGCTACATAAGTGAGTTCAAGACCAGCCTGAACTACATGGTAAGACCGTCTCCAAAAAAATAAATAAATAAAATCTTATGAAAGGTTAAAAATATGTAAGCAAAGTCAAAAGGTTAAACTCAGCAGTATAATAGAAAAGTGTGAGCTAGGGGTATAGCTCAGTGGTAATTCAAGGCCTAGGTTCAGTCCCTAGTGCACTGTCACTCAAAAGAACAAAGAAAAAGAAAAATGGTCAAATCATATGACTAGACAGAAAAGGTACAGGAAGGACAGTGTGAATAACATAAAGAGAGGTACTATCCATCATTTGTAGAGTGAAGAATAGAAGTTAAAACTGTACATAACTAACATTTCTTACCTATTATGTTGGTAAAGATCACTGGGCACACACCTGTGATCCCAGCACTTGGAGGCTGAGACAAGAGGATCATAACTTTAACCCCGTCCAGGCAATTTAGCAACTTAGTGAGAACCTGTCTCAAAATAAATAAATAGACATGGGAAAATAAATAAATAAGCCCTGGGTTCAGTCTCCATTAATGCATACACAGTCACGAAAAGCCTGAGTGTGACAGTCCATTCTAGTAAGGCTACAGAGTAGCAGTAATCATATATTACTTTGAAAATATGTGAAGCTGCATTTGTTGTAGAAACTAGCTTAGTAATAGTCATCAAAAGTGAAATTGCATTTATCCTTTAACCTAGCAATTTTACTTCTGAAAATTTATAATTATCACTGTCTGTGAATGAAATAACCTGTATATATGGCCATTTATTTCACCATTGTTTGTAAAAATAGCAAAAAATAGCAGAGGTGTTCATCAGTAAGTAATTAAGTTATGACTCATCTTATAATAAAGTACTATGTCGTTGGAAAGTATGTAAAATTAACAGATTTGAAAAATACATAGTAGTATAACTCCTAATTTTTTTAAGTAAAGTAACTTTACTGATAGTATATAAACAAGTGATATGTGTAAAATTTGAACTGATTTTCTAAAAATTCTGCTTTGAAACCCATGGTCTTCCTTTTTTTTTTTTTTTTTTTTTTTTTTTGGTACCAGGGATCAAGCTCACAACCTCAGGCTCGCCAGGCAGGTGCTTAAGCCACTGAGCTAAGTCCCTGGCCTTGCTGTATTGTTTTTATGGAATATTTTTCCTGGTTGATTTTTCAGCTAAAGCTCTATAGCAGTAGTGGTAAACCTATGGTGTGCACGCCACAGCAGGCTTTTTATATCATTGAAAGCTCTGAAAGGTTTGCCATCCACACTAGTCTATAGGTTGAGTACCCTTGTCTAAAGTTTTGAAAAGAATTTTAGATTTGGGAGCATTTTCAGTTTTCGTATCTTCAGGTTACAAATGATCACCCAGTAAGGTCTATGCAGATATTCCAGAATCAAAACAATTGTGAAATCTGAGACACTCGTAGTTCCATTTTATATAAAGGGTATTGAACATGTATAATCTGTGGAAAATTAGAATACCCCAACGTTTGTCTAAAAATAGTTTCAAAAGCTTGTCTTATACTTTGACCATTTCCAACAGATGATACCTGAACCAGTTTGAATTATTGACACTTGAGCATTACATGTTTCTATGTAAAATATGCTGTTAACATGTGCAGTATATTAATGTGTAAAATACCCTATTTAGCAGGATGAAGTTAAAGGAAGTAGATCGTACTGCCATGCAGGCATGGAGCCCTGCCCAGAACCATCCTATTTACCTGGCCACAGGTTAGTTTGAAAGAGAAAAGATGGCGTGAGTAACCTAATTCTTCTTGACTAATCCAGCTAATCTGTACATACCTTTTAAGATTCATTTCCAGCTTCATCTCTGGAGAGTCTCTGTCCTTTGGAGATATCTCCACCTTCCCTGTCACTGAGTTGGATGAGCTTCCTCTGTGCTTTGGTAGAACCTTGTACATCACAACACTAACCATGATAATGTATTACATGTAGTCTCTTTTCCACTGTTCAAGGGTAGTGTTTATCTTTAGTCTTCTAGTATCAAGTGCAATCAGTGCTTAGTAGTGTTAGTTATGTTATTACAAACTGTGAGCAATATCTTTATGGAAGTAAAAGACACTTGGAATGGAGTGTGAAGTGCACCCCTGCCGGCGCTGGGGTGGGGAGAGGCTCCGCAGCTGCTCTAGGGATGGTGGCAGTGCTTTGTCGGCAGAAAGACTGGAGTGCTGCTCCTTCACAGTCTCCAGTGGGCATCCTTATCGCTTTGGATCCCCAGACCAGAGGACCCAGGCTGTCCCCTCTCCCGGGTCAGCTTCCTTAGAGGCAAAACTGGACTCACTCCTGAGTAGATTGGGACCTTGGGGTCCAAGGAGCGCGGTCCCTTCTCCCTTGCGTGGAACAGGTGTCCCTGGTCACACTTGTTCCACATCTGGCTTCTTTCCAGGAGGCGCAAACTCAGGTGGTTAGGTTCAGAATGGATGGTGAGATTTCAGAAAGGAAAAGGATAGAAATCAACAACCATGCTGCCACCTGAATCAAGTGTTTCTTTGTGGCATTCATACAGAGTGAAAGAAAATTATATTCCTGCATTATATAATCTTAAAAAAAAAGACACTTGAAATGAATGAAGAGCAAATCTGATGCAAGCA
Source organism: Dasyprocta punctata (assembly GCA_004363535.1). Classification (NCBI taxonomy): domain Eukaryota; kingdom Metazoa; phylum Chordata; class Mammalia; order Rodentia; family Dasyproctidae; genus Dasyprocta; species Dasyprocta punctata. The sequence goes on along the minus strand of RJWM01031406.1, from coordinate 5,989 downwards.
GTTTTATATAAAAAAGATTTTCATCATGTATGACTATAGGCAGATAGAGTAAGTCACAGAACTGTTTTTACAGACAACTTAAAATATCTGCAGGCTTAAAAAAATTATCCGTACTACTGTTGGAAACATCGTATCCCTGCTTTGTGCCAGAATCTCATTGCTATAGTAATTTAAGCTTCTGCTTAATGGCATATATGCTGAACTTTCAGCCACTAATGCAGCATTCATGAGCAAGATAATTGAAAATCATGCTTTGAATTTCTATTTGTGCCATTTCCCTGAGTCATTTATTTTTGCATGTGTAGTTAACCATGAATATATTTTCCTTAGGAACATCTGCTCAGCAATTGGATGCGACTTTTAGTACCAGTGCATCCCTTGAGGTGTTTGAATTAGACCTTTCCGATCCATCCTTGGATATGAAATCTTGTGCTACTTTCTCTTCTTCTCAAAGGTATGAGGTTCAGCCTTAAATTCATGTGATTATTTAGTTATATCTTGTGTTCGATGCCCAAATTACCTGCAGTTATATCATTATTAGGAACTGTAGTGCGTATCATCAGTGATATGAGATGTATTGTGAAAAAGTATAACTGCGTATTTGTGAAAGTGTTTAGATGTTCTGTTGATTCTTGTATTGCTATCATGTTATGTACATGAGAGGCTCCAGTTTCTAATATTCTTTTCTTATAATGTTGTAGAGTTATTGTTTTCTTTCTTTTCTTTTCTTTCTTTCTTTTTTTTTTTTTTTGTGGTTTTTTGAGATAGGGTCTCACTGTGCAGTTCAGGCTGGCCTTGAGCTCACTTTGTAGCCCAGGTTGGTCTCAAACTGCAACCATCGTCCTACCTCAGCCTCCCGAGTGCTGGGATTATAGGCATGAGCCACCACACCCAGCAAGTTACTGTTTTCTGTTGCCAGTTCATTGGTTTATAAAAGCATTTGTGACTAGAAAAACGACTGGTTATGTTAATCACTGTATTAATAGTGATCATCTCTGAATGACAGGTTATTTTTACTTTTTTCTCTGTACTTACCTATATTCAGAAATGTATTTCACAGAGAATTTTGTTAACATGATTTTTGTATACTGTTTGGGTCACACTTTCAGGTTCTAATAGTTTGTTCTAATACAGAGAAAGGATGCTTTCATTTGAGTAACAAGAGAACCTTCCTTACCCCTTAGTGTTTTAGCAGAATTTGAAGAGATTGTCTTTAGCTAGCAGAGTGCAGCTCCTGTCATAGAGTTTCATGGGCCCCCTTGTACTCTGCAGTGCCCTTACAGTGTGATTGGAGGATCCCCAGTTGCCTTTGTCTCACTACTATCTTGTCCTGTACCTCTGTGCCATGTTCCTGTTTTATCTCTGTGAGCTTTTATTCTCCACCAGATAGTAGTCATAATTTTGTCACCTTTCTACTATCGTATTACATAATTTTTTTTGTAAAATTTCAGATAACTCCCTTAACACCTTCACTATTTAGTAGACCTCCTGCTGGTGACCATTTGAGTAGTCAAGTAGAAGGTATTATTTTTCAAAGAAAGTGGTTGATCAGCTCCATTTTACAGAAGAACCTTAGGCATTTTAGGAAGATTAAGTAGTTCACACTGGGTCTCATGGTACAACCATTTTCAAGCCCATGTCTTTTTTTTTTTTTTTTTTTTTTTTTGCGGCACCGGGGATCGAACTCACAACCTCGCGCCTGCCAGGGCAGGCGCTTAAGGCACTGAGCCAAACTCCCGGCCCTGGGTTTTTGAGGCAGGGTCGCACTATGTAGCTCAGGCAGGCCTTGTGCTCGCGTTGTAGCCCAAGCCGGCCTGGAACTCACAATGCTCCGCCTACCTCTGCCTCCCGAGTGCTGGGATTAAAGGCGTGCGCCACCACGCCCGGCTAAGCCCATGTCTTTTGACATGCAACTCGAACTCAGATAAACCTTGCTATACAGCATTACCCCACAAAAAGTTTTTTGGAGATTATAAACTCATGTATAAGAATGTAAGTGACAAATGAAATGTCACTTTACCGAAGTCACAAGCAGTTACCAGGAGTGGATGAGAAGCTAATACTTATGAAGACATAAAAAAAGTGATTAAATGTATACTTTTAAATTCTTTTCTACATTTAATTTGATTTCATTTTTTCCTAAAGGTACCACAAATTGATTTGGGGACCTCATAAGGTGGATTCCAAAGGAGATATCTCTGGAGTTCTGATTGCAGGTGGTGAAAATGGAAACATTATTCTTTATGATCCTTCTAAAATTATAGCTGGAGACAAGGAAGTTGTGATTGCCCAGAATGACAAGCATACTGGTCCAGTTAGAGCCTTGGATGTGAACATTTTCCAGGTTTGGCTTTGACATTCATTTGACATTCAGTCACAATTATTAAAATATGTGCTGCTCATTTAAAATAAGTTTAAGAGTCTAATGCCTCAGTCTTGGAATTGAAACCTGAAAAAATATATGCTTGTACAGTTTGATGACTGAGTGTATTTAAGACTGGTGGATTCAAGGTTTATATGAGGGTGAATAATACTAACATATAAGGGACCAGGCTATGGGTTTATTTCTAGCAGTCCAGAAGGGTCTGTCATAGCATCCAACAGCACATTTTTATTTATTTATTTATTTTCATTTTTTTGGTTAATTTTAGTATAACAGGAAATATAAAGACAATTTTATCAAATTTATGTCATAATTTTTGTATGGTACATCTTAACACATTCAATACACAGTGCAACATTACAGTCTGGACAGTAGTATCTAGTCCGTTTCTGAATTCCTTTTGTATTGTCTTTCTTTGAACATTTTTTACTGTTGTGGTGGCCTTTCCTTTCAACAGAACATTTTTAAACAGGAGCTCCTGAGATTGGAAGCTTTGCCATTTACTCATTTATTTATTTATTTGGTACTGGGGATCAAACTCATGACCTCGCGCTTGTCAGGCACGTGCTTATGCCACTGAGCTAAATCCTTAGCCCCTGAAGCTTTGCCCTTTAAAAGTTTGTACCAAGTCAGTATTAGACTGGTACTATGGTGTCATATCTTAATTGGGAATTTATTTATTTATTTATTGAGATAGGGTCTTACTATACAGTTCAGACTGGCCTTGAACTCACTGTGTAGCCCAGGCTGGCCTTAAACTCACAGTGATCCTCCTGCCTCAGCCTCCCAAGTGCTGGGATTACAGGTGTGTGCCACTACACCCCACCTGAAATTTTGTATTTATGTTAGATGACAACTCTCTGAAATAGTTAGAAATTAAACAAATAATTTAGGTTTATCAACTGTGTCATTAATTGAGGGGTACACTGTAATCCCAGCACTTAGGGAGGCTGAGGCAGAAGAATAACAAGTTTGAGTCAAGTCTAGGCAATTTAGCAAGACCCTGTTTCAAATTTAAAAGATTTTAAAAAGGGATGTGAAGTGTGAAATGCCCCTAGATTCAAACCTTATTACTAGAAAAAAAAAAAAAGATATCTGTTGCCTTATAAAATTATCGAATATTATTTATTTAAGTGTATAGGTTAATACAGAACTTGAGTTAATAGGATCCTGAATTATAACAATCAAAAAATGAGTATTAAGAAAAATGTAAGTAGGTTTTTCCTCCATACTAGTGATTGAACACAAACAGTGCTGTGCTACATCCTTTGCCCTTTTTATTTTTTTATTTTGAGACACTTGCCAAGTTGCCCAGGCTTGCCTTGAATTTGCAGTCCTCCTGCCTCAGTCTCCTAAATAGTTGCAATTATACACATGCACCATTACACCTAGACAAATAGATTTCCATTAATTAAAAACACAAATCATTGTTTAAATGTCACTGATTTTCCTTCAGAACTTCATTTCTGCAGTTTGTGTTGTCTGTTCTTTAGATTAACTAGCTTGCCAGTTTTGTACTTATATTAAATACCTGCTTATTTTTGGTAAAAGTATCTTGTAGGTAGCTATTTACCATAGAACTTTTCTGTTTCTGTAGTTAATGTGCCAGTTGATCAGATGAGGAGTTGTGAGAGTGAATAATGGTGGCTAAAGATCAGTATATGAAACTCAGTGTCTTCTTGTGCTTTATATTACAGTTTTAGGATCTTTAGACCCTAAAGCTATGTAATAGAAATAATGTAGAAATATTGCCATCTGGAACAAGATTGGGTATACGTGAACTAAAAATGAACTAAAAATACATGAAGATTTAAAACAAGATATTTTAGGCCAGGCGTGGTGGCGCACGCCTTTAATCCCAGCACTTGGGAGCCTGAGGTAGGAGGAGCATTGTGAGTTTCAGCCCAGCTTGGGCTACAACCCGAGCGCAAGGCTGGCCTGAGCTACTTAGTGCAGCCCTGCCTCAAAAAACCAGGGCTGGGAGTTTGGCTCAATGGCTTTTGCGCCTGCCTGGCAGGTGCAAGGTTGTGAGTTTGAGCCCCGGTACTGCAAAAAACTAAAAATAAAATAAAATAAGTAACACCAGATATTTTACTTCTATTGTCATGTAACTCTGGAGGTTGGCTTTAAAATACCATGAGAACAATGCCATAGTTTGAGGATTTTAGCCATTTCCAAAAGCAGTGATTGGTGATCCCTCTTCATATCCTACAATCATATTTCCTTCCAGAGCGCAAATATACAAACAGTAATCTCTACATGGTTACAAGAGTGATTAAGAATTCAAAGCCAGAGATTTAGCTCAGCAAACAAGTGCCTCATGGCAAGCATGAGGTCATGAGTTCGTTCCCCTGTACCAAAAAAAAAAAAAAAAGAAAGAAAGAAAGAAAAATTCGATTTATGCCAGGGGTATAGTTCATTGGCACAGTGCCTGCCTGATGTGAGGTCGTGAGTTCAATTCCCAGTACCAAAACAAAAAAACAAAAAAAAAAAGAATTTGAGTCATGTAATTGTTCTTTTTTTGGTAATATCTGACATTAAAACTTCTTTTCAGTAGTTTTTAAATAGTTTTATAGTGTTTCTCTTTAAAAAACTGAATTTGAAGAATTATGGATAAAGATACCATGTATATGTTTTGCTATTTTTAGTTAAATAGAAAAATTGTCCCTAAACCAATGTCTTTCTAGCTCTGAATTCTGTGTTTCCTTAATTATTCATAGATACTATTTAGTTATTAGTTGTTTCATATTGCAGACTAATCTGGTAGCCTCTGGTGCTAATGAATCTGAAATCTACATTTGGGATCTAAACAATTTTGCAACTCCAATGACACCAGGAGCCAAAACACAGGTATTATGTTAATTTTCATTAGTGTAATCAAAGCAATCAAAAGTAGTACTTATACTTACTTATTTCAGTTTTAAGTTTTTTATGCAAGTCATTGTTTAGATATCACTGATTTTCCTTCAATATAGTAAAATGTTAATATGTTTCTTCAAAGTATTAGTGAGGCCTTCTACACTAAATATTTATTCAGTGCTTACTGCCTGCTGGACACTGTTCATTGTACTGGGCATAGAGTAGTAAAGAAAATAGACAAAAATCAATAATCCTTTTAGATACAGTATTTTTTTTTCATGTGTGGTAAAGTATTCTAACACCATTCAACCTTATTCAAAAATACACTTTTTAAATGTATTACCAGTAAGTTAGGTAGGAACAGTCTTTCCTTGCTTTCTTGAATTTCTCTTTAAAAAAATAAAATACTTGAAGTTCCATTTACGTGTGCTGTAAAGTGTGTCATACACATTTAGAATAGAGATGTATAAAGGAAAGTTGTGCAATGGATGTATCAGGCTTTTAAATAATTCTTTTTTTTTTTTTTTGGTCTTCTTTGAGACAAGGTCTCTTTATGCAGTTCAGGCTGTCCTTGGGCTCACTTTGTAGCCTAAGCTGGTCTCAAACTTGCAACAATCCTCCTGCCTCAGCCTCCTGAGTTGCTGGGATTACAGGAGTACGCCACCATGCTCAGCTAATAATTCATTTTTTAAAAGTGAAGCACTCAGTTTTATAATTAAATGTGATTATAATAGGGAAATGGTTTTT